>JH651258.1:240539-293702 GCA_000260095.1 Tetrahymena borealis | reverse complement strand
TTGAAAAACTAATTATTTTAACTAATCAAATACATAATTAAAATGAATTTTTATAGATTATCATATATTAGCATTAATAATAATAATTAAATTAATTTTACGGAGTAATAATAGAACACTAATTAATAAATAATCTAGATTTATAAATTCTAACAAGAAAATATATAGTAATTCACTGCAAACCAAAGAGTAAAAAATGAAATCTTATATTTTCAATTATAAACTACAGGTCATTCTTTTTAATATACTGATGAATCTTACTTAATTGAAAACTCTTAGTTCTATCATTTTTGTACAAAATATCTAGAATATTAATACCAAAGTTTTTAGACAAAATTTAGTTAAGGGATCTAAATTATTAAAAACGTAAGGTAATATTAAACGAAATGTTTAAAATATTATCTTTACAGATTTATTACTTATTATTCTGTTAATTTCATAAATATTCATAACTTCAAATTAAGAAAATGATTGATATTTATTAATTATTAAAATTATTTAAAATGAAAATATAGATATAATGAATATGAATACTTTCTGTAAAAGATTTTTCTATTAACATACAATAAAATCAAATTTACTTAGATTTTATTGCTAAATATTGATATTTTAATCAACCATAATTAACTTAATGATTGTTTACCTAATAGAATCTCTATTTTTCAATAAATTAGGTCAATCAAATGGCCAATATTCATTTATTAAATATAATTTATTTAAATAAAAACGCTTAATAAATTGTGAGATTAAGTAAACCAATTTCCTATATTATTTGATTCGCACTCCCTATTTATTTCAAGAGTAAGATGAATTAGTTATGATTTAAATCTAAGAAATATATAAAGCAAACCAAACGTATATTTATTTTTTAATTCGAAAAGAAATTAAATCCGTGTGCCATTGCTAATCAAGAAAATAAAAATTTTTAATTTGTTACTGTAATGATTTTAAATATTTTTAATATTAGAGATAATAAAATACAATCTTTAAGGATATTCTAAAAATATAAAAAAATACACTAGTTATTAATAGAATCAAAAGCTAAAATTGAATAAATTTTATAAAGTGGCAAGGAGGTGGATGATAATATAATTTAATACCTAATAATTTGATAACTTCCCAAAAGAAAATGGTTTTGAAATATTATTGAGAAAAAAAAGGATCAAATTATATCTAAAAATGTAAAAATAAAATAGAAATGAGTTCAGTATTTGATAATTAGAATTAATTGCTTTTCAATAGATTGAAGATATTTAATTAATTTCAGAATTTAGTTTTTAATAGTACTTATTTGTTACTTCTAAACATTTTCTTAACTAATTCTAATATAACACTATTCTTTCATTTGAATTCTATATTTGCTTTAACATTATTTTTCCCTTAAATATCTCATTTTTCTACTTCTTTTTCTATTTGTAGATTGTAAACTTATAAAAGTGTTTATAAATGTGTGTAATATTCTGCTCACTATATTTTAAATCTTTAAATATACAAAAAATTTAGGATAGGATGATACCTTAAAAATACAAAAAATTGGTTAAGAAGTTTATCAGCAAAAGAAAAATACTAAATGTAAATTAGATAATCTGGCTAAATTTTGAGTTTATCAATTATTTTTCGAATTTGCTGAATCTTTTATTTATTTTGTAGAAATTTGGTAGTAATTATTTCATTAAAGCTTAATATTTCTATCGACTAGAACTAAGCTTGTATATTCAGAAAAATAATATTTCTTAAGGCCAAAAAATTGCACATATCAAGGAATCCGAAAAAATTAATAGAAATTGTTAATATGAAGGTAGGTAACTAAGTCAAAAAAAGAAAGAAAATATAATGAAAACAACATTTTAAATTTTATAGTAGCTTAATGAAATTTGTGTTTTAAAATAAATATAAAATAGAAGTAATTCAACCAAATATATAATAGAAGTGTAAATTATAAATATAATTAAAAAGAAAATAATAAATAAAAGAAAAAGAGTGGAATAGAAAAAGAATACTTATGTTGATCATTTTAAGACAAATAATAGATATGCTTCCTAAAATTTGATATCACTGTATTGTAAACTCTTTAAAATTTCTTTAATTATATAATTGAAAGAACGCTTTAATTGAAAGAAATATTAAAAAGTGGTGATAAGTCAGGTAATCAAGAATTAGAAAAAGGAAAAGAATATTTATCAATAAATAAATATTATCACTTTGGATTGCTTATTTGGATTTTAATTAAAATAGTAAAGACAAACGAACCAAATAGATTACCTTTATTATATCTAAAAAAATCAACGAGTATATCAAAAGGCAAAAGCTAATTAAATAAGCTCATTTAATAAATAGACTTCCAAGTCATTAAAGTATTCATCAAAATAAAGCAAACACTTTAGCTCAATCTTGATAGATACTTCCTAGTGAATAATAGGCTTAAAGCCATAAATAAAATAATTTATAGGTTGTAACTCACTACAAATTAGGACAGAAAATATTACTTATTGGTCAGAAGGTTTAACCAATTCTATAGCCTGTAATTAGTTTTTGAAGTGAAATATAAATATAAATCAGAATTTAGAGTGCATATAATTAATAATGAATCGATACGCACTAGAATTTCAGAATCGATATTTAGAAAAACAATATTAAAAGAGAGTATCTGACTCAAGTAGTCGTTTATTGAGGAGGATATTGGTAGGTTACTTTATATTTTACGTAATTCCAGAGATATCTGAGTCATCTATAAATTAGGACTATAACAGTGTTGATTCAAATGAGGTATTATCAATTATTGGATATTTAATGCTGTCAGTTTGCTATATCGGATTAACCAAGAAGAAGGAACTTTACAATTATATCTGTCTTGTTGCTCATATTGCAATATTATTGACAGGAATGCTAGGAATGATCAAGCACACAAAGTAGAAGAACCATTTTATGAAAGATATAGCAGAAGATGGTAAATCTTCTTGGTTAATGTAGAATATATTTTAGTATAGTGCAATTCAGGTTGGCTTTCACTTTATCATTTCGCTTATTTCTTCAAGTATTAAAGTTACTTTCGCATCTATTACAATAGTCTACGTCACTTTCATTTTGTATATAGTTATTCTTGTTGGTGAAGGCTCTGGTACTTCTAAGTTCTCAATAGTTATGATAATTTTTTTTGCTTTTATTGCATGCTAAATGTATTTTATTCATTACAATCACAGAATGAGGAGACAAAACTTTCTCCATCAATTTAATGATAAATAATTCACTAACATTCTCAAAAATGGTCTCAACTAAAATATTTTCTTTGTTTCATATAATCAAACACTCAACAATATAGATATCTGGTTCTCAAATAAAAGTTGTGAAAAGTATTTTAGCAGCTAGAATAAAGGAGAATTTAAAAAATTTACTAGATCTGTGTATCTTCAAGAGCAAGTAAGCTCCTAAAGTGAGGAATTCTATCCGGAAGGTAATGGAATACTGAGTGGTAAACCTAAAAAGGAAGATAGAAGTAGTAATAATTAGTATGGAAACATAACTGATGAATTAAGCTTAGAATAAAAGAAGAAGAGCTTACAGGCAAGCTCGAAGGATAAAAATGCAAAACTCGAAAATGTTATTATAGAGTTAATAAAAGCACAAATTAAGAAATAAAAGCACAAGAATTATTATGATTTTAGCTAATTCAAGAAATATTTAGCTATTTAAAGGGAAGATGTCGCTGCTACTCCTACAGTAAAAAATGGAAATAATTAGAATGGATAATAAAAGCAAGAGCCAGTTAAGGAAAAGTTATTCTAATTCAAGATAAATACTTTTATTAGGAATAGTTGCTTTAATTCTTGTATTATTTTCAATGAAGAAGAATGGGATAAATACAATGGATTATATAAGGATAAGTGCTCTTTATAATTGTAAAAGTAATAGGACTTCATCTAGATGCTACAACCTGTAATTTAAAAAATGGAACCTTTTACTTATTTGCATGAAACACTTGTCGCATGCGTGAATTAGAGCGCAACTCTTCTTAACAATATGCTACTATATAATCTAATTATTCAGAATAAATATGATAACAGATTAATTATATCTCCAGATTATATGTGCGATTTCTCTTTACCCAATTTGTTGGAGTATATTCGAGTATCTAATTCCATATTTTTTCCAATAAAATATGATTTCATAAATGGATCTACATCAGCCGATAATATAATTATTCATTCAAATCAAAAAAGAGTTGCATAAATACTATAAAATTTCATTCTCGAAATTGGAAAGTTTGTAAATTAGCATCGGAAGAATAGCACCATTGATTCAATAAATATAAATGCACAATAGATAAAAGGTGTAAATAGTCAAAGCAACATAATTAAATTTATTATAAGCTTTAATGTATCTGATAATAGCTCCCACAATAATCGACAATCAATACTAATGGAAGAAAATGAAGAAGAAGATGACGAAGACGATTTATTGAACAGGAATAGCAAAAAGAAAAATACAATAGCAAGTGAATATAATAATTAATAATAAGGAAAAGGAGATTTAGATGAAGATAACCAAAGAGAATTTAGCGATGAAGAAGGTTAACAAACGAATAGCAATCTGAAAAGAAATTCAAACGAGTTAAGTGATGAAATTTATGGTGCATTCTAACAATACAAATATTGTAAACAAGGTAACAATTAAAATAATATAGAAAGATAATAACTCAAAGATGATTAAATAACTTCAATTTAATCTAATCATGTTAAGAATAATTTATCTCTTCAATATCCTCAAAGATAAAATAATAATTTATTTAATTAACCTAAGAAAAAGAGATCTTTACCTTAAATTTATTAAAACAACAATTCTTAAATTAATTAAAGTAAAGAAGCTCTTCTTAACTAAAATGATAATTCAGAAGTGAATCTTCTAGATCAAAATAATGCAATTAATGTTATCAATTAATAAAACTAATAATCAAAAGATAATTAAGCCTCAAGAGGAGAGATAACTTCTGAGAATTTAAGATTAGCTTAAACTCCATCGACTATTAGCTTCTAAAATATGACAATTCAATAGGTGTATTCAAGTGATATTTTAAAGTAAAAATAAGTAAAAATTTAATAAACGGGATATGAAGGGATAGCTACTTCAATTGCAAGTGATAATAATACAATTCCTACTAACAAATAACCATCTATCAATAGCAACACAGTTTTAGTTGGGAATATATCTAACTATGCAACCACTTCTCCTTCTAATTTATTTTCAACTAGTTTTAGAGATACAAAGCAATACCATCAATAGTAATAATTGTAAAGTATTTTTAGAGACTAAAAAACTTTTTAAAAGAATGAAGATATCATTGACATAGGACCGTTGATGAAATTCGATGATTAGGTAGATAATGAATAAGATAGGTAAGAGGATTATCAATCGATTACAGTTAGAGAAGATATAAAAGGAACTAAGAATTAAAATCTACAGTAAGATCTATTAAATTATTAATTCCAAAATTAAATAAAGTAGAAAAACAACTAATTTACAATAAATTTAATCAACCCAGATTTTAAATTGGAAGCTTAGAACGATTAAATATAAAAGGTTTAAAATATAAATAAATAGGCTAGGATCTAACAAAAATAATAAATGCATGATTCTTCATATAATCCAGATTCTTCAAAGGGAATTAATGTTAGCAATCTAATACCTGCATAAAATATTGCTGAAGATTAATTTTCGTTCTAATCTCCTAGCAATAATATAATCAGTAGTATAAAAAATCTTGATAATAATGGATAACTATTAACCCATGCTAACACTGAAGCCTAAAAGAGCTCATTATTTAGCACCTAATCTTAATAAAATGGAAATGTAGCACCTTAACCTAAAATTAATAGGAATGGAGTAGAAACAATGCAAGTAATTAGTTAACACAAAGAAATTGCTTCAATCGATTCTCCATTTAAATATAAAGCTGATAATTAAAATAAAGATGATAACTTGATCTTATTTAGAGATGAAGAGGATAGTAAGAATAGTAGCAACGATCAGAATAAGAATGCTGTGGATTGTAATGATAGTTATTCTATGAAGAAGAGGCATACGTCTCACTTTGCTGCAGCTGCTATTCCTACATAGTCAGCAACAACAGAGGTAAATACAAAAACAAACCTAAATACCACTTAAAATAATTACAATAATAAAACTGAAGATATATAAGATGATAAATAAATGTTAAACAATATATTAGATTAATCCAAAGACATTATCAACAATAGCAATTATAACCCTCATAGTACTAAAAAAAATAAATCAATTAAATCACCAGAAACAAATAATATTAAAATATCTACTTCTCAATCAAAATAAACTCCTTAGGATTAACAATAAATGCTTATCAATAACAAAGGAGGCTCTCTAGAAAACTAAAAATTAATAAATTTAACAAAAACACCATAAAGTATGGCTATGAGTTCCATTAATTAAAGCCTTTCTCCAAACTAATTAAAGGAACACACAAAGATTTCTTAAGTTTTAAATTAATAATCAAACCATTTTACATTGGATAATTCATAAATAGTGGGATAATAAAATAAAAATTAACTTAAAAATAATCTCCAACAAAGTACAAATTTGAAAACTTCTAATTATAGAAAACCAAATAAACATCTCACATCTAATCCAACTCTCTAATAAAGTAAAGTTTAATATTCACCTCTTATGAATAATTAGCAATTTTAGAATTAATAAATACAAAGCAATGGGGGGATGATGAACTCAGTGTAACTCCCTAATGTTGCTAATTAAGCTCAATCCAGTAATCTTAACCCACTTAATATAAAACAAGCATATTAAGAAACTCTTAAAATTATTAAAACATTCAAACCTGATTAAGATTTAGTTTATTAGAGGCTCAATTGTCTTAATCTTTAAGTTAATGCCAAACTAATTTGTGCCTTAGGTCCTACGAATGATATACTAGTGAATGAGAAGAATGAATTTTGTTTCTATTTATATCAAGATATGAGAATATTACACTCTACTGAATAACAATTCTAAAATAATTATAACTCTTCATTAGTTCAATTTAATGATAATTATGGTCCTGAATAACAGTCATTAACAAAATTTGCAGCTTAGAATAAATCTCAACTAAATTTTAGCTTACAAAAAGATATGAAAGCTGAGTATGACAATAAATAAAGCTTATCTGAATCATAGCTTTCTAATCTTCTCACCAGTAATCATTAAGGAGAAACTTGTGCTAATCGTATTGATCAATCAAGTTTTTCTCCTGGAAAAATTTTTCGCACAATGAAGACTATTGGTTCTAACCCCTAATTTTGATTTAATATTAATATAATAACAGCTTTTAAAAAGATTTAAAGGTTTCTAATAAAAAATTTTTATAAAGATTAATGAAAATTTGTAAGAAATTACTAATAGAATAAGTATAGTTTATAATCAGAGCAATCAGTAAAAGAAAATCTTTTTAAAGAGAGGAAGAAAAATACAGAAAAGCAGTATTTGAAATAAATCATTTATCTTTCTAAAAAATAAATCAATAATAAATAAATAAATTTATAGCTTTCTTTAAATTTGAAATCAATTTGGTTTGGTTGTATTTAGATTTTTTCAACAAACTGATTTCAAATAAAATTTCTTGTTTTTATTCATATCAAAATTCAAATAAATAATTCTATTTAATATATATAGCTACCTGCTTCTTAAAATTTATATCATTTAAATCTTATTATTTATTTTATTTTTAAATCTATTATTTCAATTTTACAATTCCTTCCCACTTCTTAAAATCTTTATTATTTTCTAAAGAATTTAAATTCTTCTCTACTTCTTACAAACTTATTCAAATCATCTTAAATAATAATATTAATTATTCATTTGCAACTTCCAAAATAATCTTAACTATTACTTTTTTAATTTAATTAATAGTTATAGCTATGTTAATTACAACAAAACTTTCATATTGTCCATGTTCCTTCTAAAAATATCTATTTGCTTCATCAATTTGAAAAATAATTTATTTAAATAAATAGGGGTTTAAGAAATAAAAAGAGAAACAGCCTTATGAAATACCATAATTAATACAAATTTAGATATAAGCCAGTGAGGTTAAGAGAAGATAATTACAATAGAAAATAATTAATGGTCATGATAAAAAGATACAGAAATTAAACACTAATTAGATTTAGTTGTAGAAAATATGTTTACCTAGAATAATTCATAGAATAATTCAGTTGGAAGTATTTTATGAAAGTAAATTAAACATTACTAATTTTTAAATTTGTATTTTTATGCAAAAAAAAGAGATTAAGCATCTACAAATTAATGTAGTATTATTTTAAATCAAAACAAGGACCAAATAAGAAACCTTTGGTTAGCTATTCGTTAAGAAATCAAAAAAATTAGAATTTTTCTTTTGGTAAAGAAGGCAAGACAATTAAAGCTAAATCTTTTCAAAATTAGGAATAGGGAAAATAGATAGAATTTACTAAGTAAAATAAATCAGCCAAATATTTTAAATCTAATAACAAAATAAAATTGGTTGTCGGATATCCAAAACAAAAATGTGATATAATAGTCTTGAGTCAGGATATGATTGAAAGGGATAAATATTCATATTTTGGAATGTAAAAAGCCAATTATGAAGGTTTGTTCGCAAGATGAAGTAGAAAGAAAAAAAGAAACAAAGAAATAATCAAATAATTACCTATTAAATAAAAAATAAATCAATCAATTTGAAGAGAATTTAGAATGGATATGAGATGAGAATGAATATATGATGGAATAGTTAATTAATTGAATGAATGAAGGATGGATCTAATTAAAGAAAAAAAGAAAGAAAATGTGTACAATAAAAAAATTAATTCATTGAATGAATGAATGAATGAATGAAATGATTAATTAATGAATAATTTTCATAAGCACTCTATATCAATCAATCACTTTTACCTATATCTAATTAGCCATCAAATAGAAAGAAAAATAAGAAAAAAAGTATCAAAAACAATCTAATTAATAGAAAGAAAAAAGAATAAGTAGGTATTCCAGTGCAAATAATTTCATATACATCAGCAAGTAAATAAAAATAATTTAGGACATCACATATCTTAGCATTCCCATTCATCCAATTCGTTATTAAGCAAAGAGGCAATTTTTTCACCATATTTTAGCTTACCCTCTCTTAATTAAATTAATGCTACTTTATTTAATGAATTTAATCTATGATAAAATAGAAAAAAGTCTTGCATTTTGGGTGTTAAATTTTATTTTTATTAATCCTAACAGATTTGAAAGATGCATTTGAATAGCAATATGGATCCTCGTAGATTTTTAGACAGTAATGGCTTCTCTACAAATCCCTAACGTGAAGCTGCATTGAGATATGGTCCCCCTACAGTTTGGGGAACTCCCGATAAATAAGTATTATAAAATAAGGATACAAATATAGATTATTCTTAATAATACCTTATGGATTAAGGAGATGTTAAAGGAAATATTCGTGCTATTTCTCCTATGTAAAATACTAAGATATAAGCACCTTCAAGCCCTTATTCATCTAATTCACCCTTTAAAAAAATAACTGGTATTAAGAAAACCCCAAATGGAAAACAAAATTCATTTCACCAACACCACGGAAGTAGTTTGATTGGGTAAAACAATGGAGGAAATGTTGTAATTACTAATAGCAATTTCTATAATAATTCACAAGAGACTACTCTTAACACGACTGATGCGAGTTTCTCTCAATTTTTAAATTAAACGGCTAACAGTAATGAATTTGCAATTCTTTCTTATTTCCTTCACAAATTCAAATAAATTTCTTTATTTCTTTTTGATTCTCATTAACTTGTCAGCCTATTGATTATTAATTTCTTCATAATTGTTAATTAAAGTTATTATCTATCACTCTATCTCTTTTTTTATTAATCAATCACATGAAAATTTTCTTCTTATCTCTCCCATCTTGTTTGAATTACTTGCATATATTTTCAATAATTTTACCTACTCTCAATTCTAACAGAGAATTTAAAAATTTTCTTAGGTATTTTTATCAATTCAAATGCTTTTTTAGGAATTAGTTATTCTTCTACCTTAAGAAAATTAAATTACTCCACGAAAATGCACACTCTAAGATAGGCTGTTTTTAAAAAACTAATGAATGCAAGATTATCAAATATTTCAGTTAAATTTTATTTCACATGGATAAATTTGAATTTTTAGAAAATAAATGTTAGAAAGATTGAGAGTGTTATTTTTTTATTTATTTATTTATTTAGAAAGAAGATAAATAAATAGCAATTAATAAAGTATTCTTAAACTAAAAATAGGATCAATATTACCTGTCGATTTAAGCAATATGAGCTAATAACAATAAAATCCTTTAAGCTAAAGATAAACTCGTTAAGCAGCTTCAATGCACAGTCAAGTATAAATGGGATACAAATCCCCCCAAAATAATCATTTAACTAGAGTAATTTAAGGTGGATTGGCAAATATGAAAGGTACTCCAAATAATAATACATAAAAAAGTGGATTTGGCACTTATACTCCCACTTATCATCAAACCGTATAAAATAAATAGCATCATTCAGTTTATACAAGCCCAATTAATACAACCAATCCTCATGATAATAGTTAATTTTTAAATGATTCAGAATTAGTAGGAACTCCAACACCTCAATCTAATAGATAATACCCAACTCCTTACCACAGAAATAAAAGCACTCACATTAATCGTGACTAATCTGGAGCTTTTTTATATAGTAATATATTGAATGATTCGTAGAATCATGTTAATACTACCTAAGGAAGTGTTTATCAAGTTGATGATTCAAATGAAAATGTTAGATTAAACACAATGACTAGTAATAGAGGCCATAATAAGAATTTAAGCTGCTATACCCCTACATCTATGAATACATAAGCTAATCACAATAATTCTGTGCATAATAATTCATACTATGATAATTTTACAAATGCTACAACTAAATAAATTAATTAAATTGAAAACTTCTTCTCTAATCCTAGACAATAATATAGTTAAAACCTAAATACTACAATGGGACACAATACATCTACTTCTTTGACACCCACTTATAGATAAAATAATTCTGGTATTATTACCCCTCGTTAAATGCCTACAAATATCCCAGCTAACCAAGAAAGAATTCAAAACACATTAAATGGATAAATTTAATAAATTCCTCTCAACAATTAATTGTAATTTCATTTAAATTAAAATATAAATTTTAGAGTTAAAATATTTTTTAATTTAAAAAGTAATAATAGTGTTGGAAACAATCATAACTTTGGAAATAGTTTAAATACTCCTACTAATCATAAACATTAAAAGAGTTGCTTCTAAGTATTTGAATACACTAATAACGAATAACCTTCCCAATAACCTCAATATGCTTACAATGTAGAATAATCAATTCCTAATTCTGGAAGCGGACATGCTAAAAGTCATAGCTTGCACCAATAAAGATCTACTCAAAGTTTCCACACAAGTGGAGGAAGCGTTAACTAGAGCAATTTCTTACAAAATAGTTCATTCATCAACCATATATAAAACAAATAGTATGATAGCAAAAGCACTTTCAATCCATCTAGTAATTTTGGAAGTATTGCTTAAAATAAGGTAAAAGTACTTTTATTTCTCAAAATAATTAACTTTTAAAATTAACATTTTTTAATTAACTTATTAATTTAATAAAATAGAGTGGCTTCTTGAATTCTTAATCAAGCTTTTTAAATAGTAACGGAGCATTTTTAATCCCCACAAATAGTGGAAGTAGTAATAATAGTATTCAAGGAAATCAGAATAATTCAACTAATTAATACATTTAAAATAATAAAGGAGGTTAAATTAATGCTAATGCAACTATAAACGGGATGTTAGGACAATAATTTTAGTAAGGAAATGTATTAAGTAAGGGACCTCAACTCTAAAAGATCATTGATGATCTCAAGGAGAATATAGTAAAAGACTTGGAAAGTTTAACAAGTAAATTGTATAAAGAATCAGAATCTATTATTAATAGCTCTGGAAATTAAATTAATACTAACACTTATGAGAGCATTCCAACTCTTCCAATCTAACTTGCTGAGTTCAATATTGGCGATGATAAAAAAATTCGCTTCAGTTTTTCTGGAAGAGAAGTTATTGCCTAAATAACCTCCACCAACAATAAACTAAAGAGAGACCTTAATGAAAATAAGGAAAATATAATCTCTACTTACACAACTCCCTTGAATTCATCATAATTTTTATCACCTCACCAATAATAAATGCTTAGCGAATAAATTATTAGTAGTGGAATTGGTAAAATGGGCATGTACACTCCTAAAAGCACTAATAAAAATAATGATAGCTCAACTGCTCTTCATACATTTAGTAGCCCTCAATCTGTTGAAGAGTCTGCATCTTCCTCTACTCCTCACTCATCTAAGAATAAATAAAATTAAGTTATTCCAACTCACTCTCCCAACAATATCAAGAGACCAAATATCTTTAATAATGTATAAATTATTACTCTTTTAAATAATTAAATTAATTAAAAGTTAATTTTAAATATTCTTAATTTACTTTAAGGAATTAATTAATTACACTAATTATAATAATTTAAATTATTTTCCTTTATTTAAAAGCCTTCTAAACTATTTGAGAAAGGATAAAAAGATAAAAATAACTCATCTTTTCTTAACAGTAACTACGGTGATTAAGAAGAGACACCTACATCTAGAGACGAAAATAATACTTCTTCAAATAATTCTAAATTAATGAATTTTGAAGAAAGTGTTAGAATCACCTATGCTTAATAATCTTAAGGTGAGGAAAAGCTTTTTGAAGAATTTTTCAAAAACAGTGAAACATAAGAATCAAGATAATCTATAAGGTAAGGTTAGTAAAATAAAGATTAAAATACTGCTTAAATGATGGTTCCTGAAGTAGAAAAGAAGCAAGCCCCTGTAAATAACTCCTAAATTGCTAATAAGCTTAATACTCCTGTTGCAATTAATTAATAAAAGGAAAAAATCTTATTCTCTTAACCTATTATTGCTAATGAAATCTAGAAATAACAGGATTAAAATTAAGCAAATAGTACAATACAAACTAAACCTCTATCACCAACTTAAACTGAAAAAGACAATTCTGAATAGAAAAGTTAATTAGGAGAATTAAATACTGCTAACACTCCATAAAAGAAGGAGTCTAAAGTTATGAATACTGAAGAGAGTGAAAATGCTCCTGGAAAATAAACTCCTTGTTTCTAAAGTTCAAAAAGTAAAAACTCAAATAAAAATGCTATTAAGTAAAAGACTTAGAGCGATGAAAAGAACCCTTCTGGACTTACTCCTTTCTGCTTGAAATTTGATAACGTAAAATAATCTCAAAAGGCTCAACAATCAATCCCTGAATTAAATGGAATAGATAAGCAAGAATCAAAGTAATCTTCTAGTTCCTAATAATAAATATCTAGCAAAACTACTTTGATGAGAAGTAATATAATGGAAGAATAACAATATGAAGATGAATTATAGAGTCTTACTTAAAATATGTCAATTCAAAATAAAAGTGATAATCTCAGTGATCAAGATGATGTTGTCCTTCGTACTGACAATACTGATTAATTAAGTGAGGGATCTCCTAAATTATGCCTTTATTCATCAAACAGAAAATCTTTAAGCAAGAAAAACTAAAATGATTCTTCAGCTAATAAACTTCCTTTAAGTCAATTCGAAAGTTAATTAGAGCATATTCACGAAAAAGATTGTGAAAGTGGAAACTCTACTCCTAATACTTAATAACAAGGACAAGATTAGGAGGATAAGAAGAAGAAGAGTTAATTCTAAGAATATTTCAATTCTAATAGCAGCGGAAATCTCCTTAAAGAAGAATAATAGCCTCCTGTTATGAAAAGTAGTTAAACAATTATCAACAATAATTCTCTAAATGGAAAATAAGTCCTTCCTGAAAATAACTACTTAAATAATAGTAGTAATTCATCAATGTTATAAGCTGCTCCCTCAAAGATGGAACAATCTATAGTTTAAGATCATTGCACTTATAGAGGAAGTACTAAATCCAACCATTCATCTTCAAGTTCATCAGCTCAAAATAGATATCAAGATTCTGCTTTATCTTCCCGCAAGCAATCTTTTATAGAAAATAACAATGATTCATCTTACTTGAATAATTCTCACATCCACAACAATAATAATAGTTTCACTTCTACACCTGGTTCTAACTTGAAATCTTCTAGATACTAATAGAATGCTTTCTACACACCTAATAATAATATGAATAATGCAAGCTTAAGAAATAAGAAATTAGATGATTCTTCTAATGGTCTACAAAATAATAACACTTTTAATATCAACTCTAACAATGGTAATTCTCTCTTGGCCAATAATAATCATTCAAATTCAGCTACAAATCTTTTGAATGGAACTAATATTCGTTTTAGCACTTACTTAAAGCATCATGAAGAAACAAAGAGTCATTAACCTCAAAACTAAGGATTAGTTATTGATAATAAAAATTTCAGTAATAATAGCAACACAAACAATAATTTAAATTTAAGTAATTACTCTAGCTAACCTCGTACTAATGCAAATATCTAAACTACTTCTCCAGCTAGTAATACCAATGTAACTCCAAGATAGTTCTTATTTAAAAATAAAAGTAATCTTAGTCTCTTCCAAGAATATGAAGCTAAAATGAAAACTCCAACCAAATAAGGATAGATAGACTTAAATTTATCTTAAAATAGTATCAACGGAAACACCAATACTTAAGCCAACGTTAAGCCTAACACTCCTTCAACATCAAAACTCCACTTCAATGCTGCTCAAATGAATAAATTACAAGAAGAGAAGTTAAGAAGATTAGATAATAATGGTGATGAAGTTTATACAAGCAGAGAAAATCCACTTGAATAAATTCGTGAAAACACAAACAACACTCAAGAGAATGAAGATTCTTAATTCATGGCTTTCTAAAATCCTCACTCTACTCTTACAAGTGACAGCAAGAAAGTTTCCTACTTAGACAACTGCTCAAGCCTTTTAAAGCCTACTATTTCACCTGAATTATAAATGAAAAAAGATCCTCCAAGACCTTTATTAATTGAAAGTGAATCTTCTAAATCTAACTTCTTTAATGTACCTAACTCAGCTATGAAAGGAATAGATAAAAAAGATTTATTCTATACCCCTTTACATGTAAAGAATGATAACATTAACAATACTAACAGCAAAAGAGATGAATCTTCCTCTGTTTCTTCTTACTAAAAATCTCAACCTACTTCTTCTCCTTATTACATTTCTTCTAGATCTAATTTCTATGAAAGTACTTAAAAGTTAATTGAAGATAGTGTGATAATTTAAAATAAGAAAAATGACTTAAGTAGTGGCAATATTTCCAAATACAGCTATAGCAGCAGCCATTCAAAATCTAACAATAATTCTTCAAATAATAATAATACCAGTAGTTGCAGTAATTAAGAAGAAGCCAGTAAAAGATCAGAAAGTAGTCGTATTTTAAGAAATCCTATTGATCTCGATGATGATGACGATGATGCTATTCTTAATCTTGAAGATAATGATAACAATATCCTCAACAATGAATATATTTAGCCCTCTAAAAATAACTCACAAAAAGGTATTCAATTTGAAGAGAATTCTACTCCAGAAAAAATTAAGAAGAGTTCTCCTCACTCAAATCATGATGAATCAGCTCATTAAACTCCAGCAATAGCTTTAAATGAAGCTTAAAAGTATGACTCTACTAATAATAACAATAAGACCAATATAATTAGCAACTTTGAAAGTCAATCAATTATTTCTGAAATCTAAGATAAGAAGAAACCTTTGCTAATAGAAGAAGACACACCTTCTTCTACAGTTCTTTTTAATGATAACTCAGACTCAACTTAAAAGAAGAGAGCTCAATTCACTTTCAATATTCCTAATCAATAAAGTTCTGAGGCAATTGATATTTGCAGAAATTTGAAGTAGGAAATTGATTAAGAATACCAATTCGGTGAAGGATTTGAAAGAAAAATCACTAACTAAATAGACCTCGTTAAAGAATCATCCGATTTATCCTCTAGTTCTAATAATACTCCTACTTAATAGCAATCATAATAAACTCTTCATCACTCCAATACTGCTCCTTCTCTTTAACTCAATAAAAACACTAGCCTAGAAAGAGAAATATAAAAGTAGAACCCTTATGGAATGAAGGAATTTACTTTTTCTGCTAATTCATCTTCATAATCTCTTAATACTATCCCCGAAAGCAATACAATTCCTACTTTCTCTAAGTCTCAAAGTCACTAATCTCTCAATAATTAAATTACTTCTAGTATTTAAGTTGAAGATTAGAATGGCTGTGAAATTACTGTCAGTATTGTCTCAAATAAGAGATCATCCATTAATTAATCTAAAACTATTCTAAAGAAATCTCTTATGGGTTCTCCTACTAGCTCAGCTCTTGCAAAAGCAAGCTCAGTGAAGGTAAAATTAAAATATTATTTATATTTTTTTATTAATATCAATTTTGTTATAAATAGAAATCACAAAGAAGAATTTCTTTTAAGGATAAAATTGAAGAAGTTTATAACTTTGAACCTGACAATAATAATAGATCAACCTCTAGAAGCCCAATGTCAAATAAATTACCTCGTGGTTAACCTAGATTTAATATTAAGAAAGAACCTTACTTTGATTCCCTCAAGAAATTCCCTAATATTCAAAAGGATCCCTCTTTAACTTAATAATATAAGAACAAAAATCCTTCCAATAGTAGTTGGAATCTTATTGATAAACCAGAAACAAGTACTAATTTATTAAAATAAAAAAACGAATAATTAAATATATTTAACTTAATAGGTGGCAATACAACTCCTTAAAATATTAGCAGTACATAAAGTAATAATACAAATGAAGAAACTAGAAAGGTTCCTTCTTATTTGATTTCAAGAAGAGAGAGTCAATTATCTAATATTGAAGATTACTCTAATACCAGACCTACTAAGCCATTCGTATTTACTCCTAGTAGCACAGGATCCCAAAAGAAGCAATAAAAAATAAGTAAAAATCATTAATAAATACTTTAATAAATTTCTAATTTATATAATTATTAAAATAAATAGCCTTCTTAGAATACTCGAAGATTAATAAGAAGAATGAATGAATGAGTAGCTATCTATTTAGCAAAGATCATATTATGAATTAAGCTAAAATGCATAAAACTATAATAAAAAATTAATAGATTTGATTTTGAAGCCTTTTATGAAGATTTTCATCTCATTAATAAGCTAAATAAAAAATGTTAATAGACATCTAATTAATATTATATCCTAATAACCCTTCTCTATACACCTATAAAAATAGATATTTTCAAATATTTATCAATTAATTAATTAAGCAATCAATCAATCAATCGCCTAAACAATAATAATTTTGATTATTATTTTTAAAATAATTATTAAAGTATTTTATATAACAAAATTATATACATTTATTATGTTTTCTTTTATAAGTTAAACAATCCAATTCCCTCTTTCTTCTCAAAAAATACTCTATACTACTCTCTTCAAAATTAGCTTTAAAATTTTGCTTATTTTAATAGTTCAATTGATCTTATCTAAAATATCTCTAAAGTAATATTAATCTATACTAATATTAGAATAATTTAGATTGTAATTTTACTGTTATTTTCTGGTTAACGATAATTTATTTAAATTCAAAAAGTTGAATATAGATTAAAAAGATATAATTCATAAAAGATTTCTGATAAATTTAATAAATTTGAAACAAAATTATAAACAAGAAAATAATGAGCATAACCAAAGGTAGAGAGAGTTTTAGATAACTTTAAAACTAATATCTTGATAATCTTTCATCAATTGATAGACTTATTAAATCTTCTGTAGGAAATTTGAATGAAGGTAGTTATATTCCTTAAATTACTAGGCATATTAAACGATTTAAATATATAAAACAAACAGAAAAGCTTAAGAAACTCAATCAAGACTTCAAGGAAGCGTAGGATTTGATTAAAGAAATGGAATTGGAAACTTTGAGTATCAAATAGAATTAAACTGAAGCCAAATAAGAAGTAAAATAATGCTATTATTATTAAGAAAACAAATTCATACCCAATTTATAATAAAATAAAGATATAAATGCACTCAATGGATTTAAAAGATTTAAAGAAACGCTTCAAAGAAATGATTAAAACTAATTAAAAATACACTTCCTCTTAGATGCAAGGACTTGAATAGTATATAGTTGATATGGATGAAATAAATGGTTATGAAGTAATAAGTTTAAATAATAAATATTGATGGCTTTATTTTTTAATTATTTTTCTTATTAAAACTAGGATTTTAACACTGACCAAAATTTTTTTTCTGGAAATGTTAAATTAATACAAGGAAAGTAGGATATTTTGTTTGTAGAATAACTGGCTATGCAAACAGAAAAGAATATATTTGAATAAAATTAACAATTAGATAAAATGAATTAAAATTAAAAACATATAAGTATAGAGATATAAGATTCAGACAAAAGTATTAAAATGATTTAAGCTAAAAAATAATTTACCAAATATATTATTTACTTTATGCTTATATTCATTGCCATCTTATTTTTCTACATAATCTCTGATAAAATTATTTATATTTTCTCTTGAGTATCTATCTATCTATACTCATTTAATATATATTTTCATCTGTATTCAAATTATCTTAGAAAAAAATTTATCATTATTTTCATCTGTATTGTTGGTTGGTTGGTTGGTTGGTTAGTAGGTAGGTAGGTTAGTTGTTAAAACAAAAATGAAATTTTTAAAAAGGAATATAAATTAATTAGTTAGTATTTAAATTTATTTACTTGAATGAAAACTATTAGATAGATAGATTTTTAAATTAATAAAATAAATATTATTTATTTGTTGTCATTCATTATTTTAATTATTTAAGATTAGTATTATTTTTTATTTTGAAAATGTTTTATTGAAAATTATGTTTATTAGAAGATTATTTTAGTTAGCTGTTTCAAAGTAAGAGTTAGTCTTTGCTATAAGCCACTTAGTGTTTTGATTTCCTTGGCTTCTTGTAAGGGGTTTTCTTACCTTTTAGCTTTTCATTCAGCTTAAGGACTATTTTATCAAAATTATTTTGAGGAAAGTATACTTAATAGTTTCTGAGCTAATCTATGTGCATAGAAACCATTGTTTCCTACCCTTAATAGTGGAACTTATCAGTATATTTGACTATATTTTTAATTTACCTTTCTATGGTAGTTTAGATATCTTCAGGTAATAAATAAAAATCACCGGAATTCTTGTTATTACTATTGTTATTATACATCATATTTGGTAAAGTTAGTGTGGAAAATTGTTAAGTAAAATTAGGAAGCATTTAATTTGATTAGTTAGAAGATTTAGGTAAAATTTAAGAATATCCCTATTAATTATTGAGGCTTTTATATTTATTCATTTGGTTTTTATAATTAGATCCACTTGATTGCATAAAATTCATATATTGCTAAAGATTGATAGATTGTTAGAAACCTGCATTTCCTTACAAAACAATATTTGTGGAAGGAGTATATTACAAATAATTGTACCTTTTATCTATTGAAGGACTTTAGTTATTCAAAGCATAATTTTAAATGCTTGTATGCATAAGATTATTATTATTATTATTGCTATTATTTATATTACCACTACTATTATTTACAAAATGTATAATATTTGTGTTGTTGTTATTGTTGCTGTTATTATTGTTACTGTTGTTGTTGATGTTAGTAGTGTTTTAATTTAATGCCTAAATATTCTTATTACTTATTTCTGTAAAATTGTTTAAAATTGCTTTATTCTTAGATATCATATCTTCAAGGACAAAATCTTTTTATATCAGTCTTTCATTAAAGTTTGTGAAAGACCTTTTCTTACTTCTTGCTGAAAATTTTACAGAGTTTCTCTTTTCTGTATCTCTTAAGGTAATACTTTTCTTAGAATACTCTTATTACGGAGAAGATACTGGTCTTTACTATTCTATAGATGGCTCACTCTCATCTTTACTTGTATCATTAAGAATAAAATTTGAAACTACTTCTTTTGTTTCTTAAGCTTATAGCATCATTTTATTTTCAAAAGTCATTAAAGATTATTATAAATTTTTATCAATTTCTGCTAATAATCCTATTGATGATTTCTTTAAATCAGAAGTATTATTTCTCCTTGACGAAGAATTCTTTCTAATAGAACCTTTTTGGGGGCTAGTATTATCTTTTTAAATTTAAAATGAACTACCTGTATAGGTATTTTGTGGAGCCTATTATTAAAGATTTTATTATTTTAGAGTTTCATATTCTGGCATCCCCACCTGCTAAGGATAAAGTAATTTATATGTGTTATTTCTTGAAACATTAGAAAGACTTCTTTTTCTGCTTTCTGAAAATAATCCTTATTTTAATACAGGTAAAAGATTATCACCTTCTTATTATTATTCTTCCTCTTTCATTTATAGAAAGCTTTATTCAAACCCTTATTAAGTTCCTTTTGTTTTAAAGAAGCAAGGATTATACATCTTTTAGATATTTTTAATAAATTCATAATTTACCTTCAATAGCATCTAAGTCATCAAATTATCCAACAAAATAAGTAATTACATCTGTTTAATTATCTTAGAATTATTTAACTTAAGTTTGTAAGTAGTTCAGGGTTTTTTTTGTGTAGTATTTCTTTCTTTATCTTAATTTACTTTATATCCTTTAAATCTCTTCTTTATTAAACTTATTAGCTATTGCAGGAATTTTTTATGGGTTTTGTGATGAAGGATTGTAAAAAATGTATGGACAGTTTAATAAGCTATGATGGTCTGCTTTACAAGAAAGACAGATATCTTAAACTAGATAATTTTATTTGTTAATGAGTACTTAATCCCTTATTGAATAAAACTTTTCTTTTTCCTCTGGAAATTCATTTAGAATTAGTTGAAATTCTTCAAGGGGTATATAAGATATATAAGAGAGGCCAATTGATCTAGCACAAAGGTAATTTATTTAATTATTTGTGAAAAACTCCTGTTATCCAAAAACGCTGCCTGTTTTGATAACCTAAATTTATATGGGTAAAGATTTAATCAGCAATTTTAATATAATTTTTAGGAAGTTTCAAATTACCTAAATTGTTTTGAATGGAATCAAACTATCTCTACTTCTAATGAACAACTCGACTTCTCCAAATTAAACAATATAAATTGAAGGATGTTGACTAGAGTTAGGGATACTAATTAATTCTTCAGGACCATAACTTTACTCCTTAATAATCTAAAGAATATTCTCAAAGAATTTAGGATTATTTGAAATATTTTAAAAAATCTTCTTTGCTTTGCTAAAAGCTTTTTTATTAATATCTTTTTATATCTCCTATTTGAGATAAGAATTGAGAAGTTTAAGGTTTTCCTAACCATCTTTTTTAAACATGTTCTCCTATTAATAGACGTACTAAATGTATTTTCTAGCCCTATTCCTCAAACTCACATCTACTTGATGTCGACTTAGATATTCTTCAAGTTATGCCTACTTTTTTGAGTAATTTTCATTCTTATATCTCAAATCGGTTAATATTGTACCTAAATAATAAGTAAAATTAAAAAATAATATAAATGAGTAATCTAAAAATTAAAATATACCTATCGAGTTTAAAGTATATCCGAATAAGCAACTTGAAATGAGGATTGAAAAAATCATAAAAATCATTTCTCCCATAGTTTTAGCATAGATGTCTCCATACCCGATAGTACTCATAGTAACAACTGCGTAGTAAAAGCAAGTAATGTACATAGATTTGATGTCAATGTCGTTATACCCAAAATCAAACATCCATCTAATTATTTTTAATAAATACACGTTAAATCAAGCAAATGATAGACCATTCGACTATAAATATTAGAAGGTCTTTTTAATTTCCTCTAATAATTTCAGGTAAATTAATTTATCCATAAAAATGTAAAATAAAAATATAAATTCAATCTTTTTTAATTTTCTAGGTATTAATCTTATCTACTTTTCCATCTAAATCATCATTTATTTTTTATCGTCTAGCCAATCTAATTCAATAACTAAAAATTTCATTGATTAAAAATCATGTATGTTTATTACACTCATCTAAAAAGACTTCTTAAAATAAAAGTTGAGTTTTTTCATTTTTTTTCAAACTCAATTTATAATTTTTTGAACTGAATTTAATTAATTGAGTAACATTGCTTATTTTAAGAAGTAATTTTTAAAATTTTTATTTGGAATTCTATTTTTCTTGTGAGGAATTGCATCAAACAAATTAGAAGTAATAATTTTTTTAAAAAGTAAGTATTACCCTTTATTTTATTTATAGTAATAAGAGCCAACGACGTGCCATACACAACTGAAGATATGTGAGAATACGAATATTTTAATAACAAGGGAAGCTAATTAGATCATAGCATTAAAGTTAGAATTTAGTAAAAAATAGGATTTTAACTGGTCAATGAGAGGGTTAGTATATAAGAAGCGAATTAAATATAAGATTTTTTTAGTAAAAGCAGCGAAAACTGCAAATGCATCAAAAACAAAGCACTACTGTAAATAGAGTTAAATTATTTTAGAGCGCGAAGTTATCAGAATACCTTTATCATAGACAGAGACATTCATATTAACCAAGATATTAAATGTGTAGATGATAGGAAATGCAATCTAATTTTTTATGTAAAAAATAATATTCAAAATATTGATTTTTTAAATGTTAATATTATCTAATTTAAAAAAGTAGCAGTTTGTTTGTTTGAAAGTAACAAGTCATTTACTGTAACAAAAATGTTTTGATTTCTATTATGTTTATTTATGCAGAAAAACATCTTATTTTTTAGATTTATTCTAATACAGTAAGTAAATATTTATTTCTATTCATTAGATTGTCTATAATCCAAAAAATCTCTCTAATTAATTAAACCTTACCTTAAAAAAATAACTTTCAATTTCTACAATATCAGTAAAACTGGCTTAGAAGGGAATGTAAATCATGACAATAGTATCGCAGAAAAGTATTACACTTTACCATAAATAGTATATATGAGAATGAGGATTTATTAATGGTATTTTATCGATTGTACTCTTTGCAATTCTTCTCATTCTTTACTTTAACCTTGTATAAACTCTAGATAGAAGATTAATCCCCATATACTTATAGATCTTTTTACAAATAAT
This sequence comes from Tetrahymena borealis, assembly GCA_000260095.1. Lineage (NCBI taxonomy): Eukaryota > Ciliophora > Oligohymenophorea > Hymenostomatida > Tetrahymenidae > Tetrahymena > Tetrahymena borealis. The sequence goes on along the minus strand of JH651258.1, from coordinate 270,440 downwards.
TCTCATTCTCTTATTCCTCTTCTACCTAGCATGTTCATTAGAATGTATCGTTATTGACTAAAATTAAGAAAAGTTATGAGTTCGCTGATCTTGAAGTATTTCAATTTTACTGCTGTTTTGGCTAGTTTGTGTAATTAATTTAACTTTTTATTATTCAGATAAATGATAAGGAACACCATACTAATCCTGGTCGTAACTTTATGCTGAATTATCCCCAATTAATTGTAATTAAAAGGCATTGAGTTTTTCAGGATGAAAAAATAATAATACTTTCTTAACATGGAATAAGAATCTATTTATTATGTAAATTATCTTAAAGAATGAAAAGGTAACTTCATAAGAGGAAACTCTTCTCCCTTTGATAGCTGAGTTTATAGGAGAAAAAGAGGATCTATCCATTATAGAATCTTTCAAATTATAAAGAGATTTATTATACTTATCAAGATTTCTTTCACTATTTTTGAACTAAGATTATTGGAGTTAATGCGGCGAGTTTTGGAAATTTTTTTTAATATGTTGGGACTTATTTACATGAGGACTAGCTTCCAAATTAAATTATTTTATAGGAGCAATTGTTGTTGAGGTAATATTCTAAGCTATCGGTGTATTTACACTCTTTTTAGCCATTTAAAACATATTTGAAATAATAACATCCTCATTCTCATCGTCATGATTTGATTTTAGATTATCAAGGGGTATATGTATTTCATTAAATTGAACATCTTAATCATTAAATTCAATAGTAGGAAGTACTTCATTTGCTTCCATTATAAATCCATTTAGTTTTTGAGGTTGATATTATTCATTCACTTAAAATAACCTGCTACGCCTATTATCACCTCCTCGAATACTATGTTCTTGAAATTATTTAGGTTCATTTGGTATAATTATTGAACATTCTTCTTTCAATACAGGAAAGTCACTATTATTCAGGCAGCTTTACAAGAATATCTAACTAGTATCCTCAGCTTGCTTATTTAAAAATGCATTAGACATTGTATCAGAGCAAGTATTTTATAATAATGCAACTTTTACTAAGAGTTATATTTTCTAAACTAGGTTACTCTACTCTACTCTGATTTTTCTTTAAATTCTTCTATGTTTAATTAATATGTATGCAGTATCTTAAGTTTATTAAAGGATTGGAGTCTTAATTATTGTTTGATAATTTTACTTTAATTTAAGAATTTAATAATCATCCAATTTACTTATATTCACTATTTAAGATACCCAAAGTAAAATTACGATTTATACTGCTTAGTTTTAAATTGAATACATTTTATCATCTAACTACTTTTCAATTCAAAATTTCTTAAAAAGTAAATATTTAATCTTTACTCAAACACTGAACATTAGTGGAAAAATATCTGTGAAATTTCTTCTTTTTTCTTGATTCATCAATTATAGCAAATATTCAAATTTTTTGCATTCCATAAACTAATTTTCAAAATATCTAACGAAAAAGAACTCAACTTTAAAACATTAATTTTTCTACCAAATATGATTTTGTTTATTTTTGTGATTTTTTAATTCTTTTATCCACTCACTTCATACCAGATTACAGAGAAGATTTTTTACTCAAAAATTAATAAGGAAAAATATGAATCATGAAATTCTTGATTTTAAAATCTACTTCTATTGATATAAATTGTAAATATTAATTATATTAAAAATGATTTCCAATATTACTTACTTATTTAGTCAAATATGATTTAAAAGTTAACTTTCACTAATACTTATGGATATTTATTTACTTACAAAACACTTTTATATTTCCTATAATCTATCTTTTTTATTGCAAACTATATTTTTTATATCCCATAAAACAAATCAGAAAACTGTATTTTCAAAACACACATATTAAATTTAAACGAATTCTTGAAGAAAACTAAAAATATGATATTAATATTTTTAGTTTTTAAGTTTGTTTATCGCAAATTTTCATTTAATATTAATTATCTCGTTGGAACAATATTTATAATGAATAAAGTTTATGTTTATGTTTATAATTTTTTATATACTATTCTATTTTTTCAATATTATAATAAAAAGTTTAATAAAATAATTAAAAAGATATAGTTCAATTTTAGATATTTAAAATTAAATTATTAGATCAGTAAAGCTTAAAAGTAATTATCCTAAACACAATTTATATAAATCCTAAATTTTAACACATAATAGATATTTTATTAATAATATTTACCTTCGTATGTAACTTTAACTAAGTAATAAAATTATAGTTTGAAATTTTATCAATCAATCAATCACCACAAAGAATTAAATAATAGTTTACTAGTAAAAAATATGAATTCATTTTTTTAGCTCATACCATTTGAAATGGTTAATTAAATGCACCTTTTTTAATAGATAGCTAAAATGACTGAGCGTGAGGATCTTTTAAACTTTTTTATTAATTCAAACTCTAGTAATTTTGAGAATCAATACTTTTCATTTATTATAATTAAAACTAAGAAGAATTATTATCACCTCTCTTTTTGAAAGTACTACTTTCTCCCATATTAAATTAGACATCACTTACATTTGATGATTTCTTTTAATGACCAAATGTTGATTATTTTTATATTACTCCACTATTTTGAGCATTTCCGGCAATGTTCTAACGCTTAATTGAGTCTGAGTGTCTCACAGAACTATTATTGGTATTTTCTGTTTTATAATTTAAGTTTAAAAATATTTGAAGTTGAATTATCAAATTTATTTGATTGTTAGTTACCTCCATGCTTTAATTCTTCTTATTTTGATGCTTAATTATCTTTTAATCTTTCTAGTTACTGAATTTCATCCTAACTAAAGTGCTTGTATCTAAACTAATTATGGTTACCATCATGCATTATTGCTTCTTTCTCACTTTTTAATTTATTTTCTCCTTTTATCTATATAATATTAAATAATTATATATTTAAATTTCATTATTACTATAGATAATTATTTTTGATATTTACAACTAATTCGTCTGGGTCAGCTGTTATAGCTGTAAAGAATTAAGATACTTTATCAAAGGAGTTATTTAAATTTCCTCTTTATAATAGTGAACTGTTTAATTAATTATTTTAAGTAGAGTGCTATATACTATTCATAAATTCATTAGCATTAGCAAAGCCTGTGTAATTGAAAGGAGTTTTAGCTCTATAGCTTATATTAGACATACTTTATTGTGAATAAGGCCTTCTTGACATTTATTATGATATTAAAGGTCGAGGCTATTAAGAATTTAAAGTATTAGCTAAATTAGTACTGGCTTAAATTCTATCAGTACCAAAAAACTAACCTAGTGTTTAATATTATAGAGTTCCCTACATACTACTATTTGGTAATTTTGGATGCTTAATTACTTCTACATCTTTTTTGAAAATAACTGGAACTCTTGTTCCTTTTGAATAGGATAATTCTCTGTAAAAAGACCTATTAATTTAATGGGAAGAGTGAGCTCTTCTATCAAGAGATTCTCCATCTTTAAAAGTTGTGGGGAAATCATCCTAATTTGAATCCCCTTAGCCTTATTAGATCTTTGTGTAGTCAATAAATTTATCTCTCAAAGTAACTTCCCAAAATTTTTCACCTTTTATAAAGATAATTGTTAAAATATATAAGATTAATCTGGTAAAGAATTACCTAGTATTTCATTTGGATTTTTGACTTACTCAAGCATAGAAGTAATTTCCACTTTCTATCTAAACTAAGGTATACTAGATTTCAAGAGAGTATTTTCAGGAGGTCTAAGAATCTTTTCTGATATATTCAAATTAAGTTTTTCCCATTTTTCATTAGTCTGCTCGAATTAGGCTAATTGATGCATTTACTTTTCTTCATTAACTTTTTCATAATATCTCTTTTTATAAACATCCTTTTCTTCAATCTTTTTATTTTCCTCAATTCTTTACTCAAAATTCTCTATCTTTCTCAATAACTGTTCTTTAGACAGTTCCTCACCGAAAATCTTTTAAGTCTTTTTCTTCTTATCTATTCTACTTAAGGTATCAATAGAATTTTTTATCCTCACACTAGAAGTTTTACTTGCAAAAGATGCCATAGAAATTTTCTTATTTAATCTGGACTGCTTTCCAGAATCTGCTATTCACATTATAAAAATAAAGTTGAATTAGATTATAATAGTTAAATGTTTATTTATTCTTATTTGATGAGAGATCGATATTACTTCAAATAGAGTATGGTCTAAATTTGTTACAAAATTAAATTACACATAACCATATTTAACTATTTTTAGTTTTTTACACAGTAATCTTAAAGAAATGTTCTTAGTTTTAAAATATTATTGTATATTTATATTTGATCTCCCAACTAAAATTTATGATGAATATCTATCTATTTATCTATCAAAGTAATAAAATTCTTTCCAAAGTGAGTTACCTCTCTTATGTGTTTTTTAATCTTCTTATGCTGACATAAACCACTCTGGTCTACCTACTAGTGAGTATTATACAATATTCCCTTCCCCATCGTATCTTGGACCTTACCCAAACAGTTAATTAGTTTTTATATCTATCATTCCTTCCTATTTACTATCCTTCGCAAATATATTTTCCTTCAAAGAAGTTACTGACTTACTATTTGTTTCACTTTTGTTTGTTGTCATTCTTCTTTAAATATCTGCTATATTAATTCCACTTGCTTAAGGATCATACTTGCTGTTAATAGAAAGTAGAGTTCTAGGAGGAATTGCTTTATTACTAAAAAATTCTAGAGTTTGTTATTTCTTTTAATGCTTATCATCCTCTGCTTCCTTGATCGAAGGCATAAAATCAGGACGAAATTAGTTTATTGAAAGATTATTAGTTGTTTTTTTTATAATTTTAGGTGTAATTGGCCTATCTATTTATACATTTTTCTCCCCTTATCCAATTTAAGTGGAATCCTATATAGGTTATTCAATGCTTTTTGCAAGATATTTTGGCTTTGAAAATAATAATTTGTGGCTTTCATTCTATTTTTTAAATGCTCCACCCATAATTATTGGGGGAGGTTTATGAATTTTAGTACTTTCTTAATCTCCTATTTGATTAGTTCTTGATTTAATTCTAGGACCTTAGGTAATTTCATCTTCTTCAGTTTACAAATAATAATCATCAATACTCTAAAATGATTCCTTTGGCATATGAACTATAGTTTTCTACTGCCTCAAATCAATTCTTGACATTCAAGATTTTTAATAAAAACACTTCTTAAATACGCTATTCCCCTTTATTTATATGTTATTCCACTTCTCAGTGTTTATATATGAAACTTTCTAAACTACTAAATTTTCAATATTTAATCTTTTTGACTGAATGAATTTTACACCAGTTATTTATTAAGACAATTAAGTATATTATTTCTATTCATAAATTGTTGCCGTAATTTATTTACTAACTTATAGCATGTAATATTATTATTCATTCACCATTCCTTCATTTAGTTTTTTGCAAATGCTAATTCATAAATGGATTATTTTAAGCGCTGAATAACATGAATAGTTAACTCCTTCCTTCATATTTAAAAATAAATAAATCTATATTTTTCTCAAGTAAAAATTACCAAATTTCCAAATGATAAATTTGGAAAGATTTTTGGGAAAATAAATTATTCAATTATATTATGAATATTAAATTCAATAATTCATATTCTCCAAAACTTATTCATTATTTTCATTAGGTTTATTGTTATTTTAACAGAATATGTTTCTTTTTTAAATCTTAAAAAGCAAATATTAAAAATGAACTGCAAGCAATCACTAAATTATTTGAATAGTAAAAGATATGAAATTAAATATATTTAACAAAAAGTATTTATTTTTATAATTAGCTTTGACAACTTACATACTAAATTACCAACCTACTTACATACATTTTATTTGCTTTACTGCTATTTTAATAACACTAAATCATAATTTGGTAATTTAATTGTTTAGATAATAATATATACTTATTATGGTTAGTTCATAGGACTCATTATATAAACAAAAGTCAAAATAAATTGAAAAAGGTTTAGCTAATCTAAAGGGATTATTATTAAGTTTTAAATTAAAAATATTAGATATTAAATATTTAAAGGTATGATAGTAATGAAATATTTATATTTTAAGAATCTTAATATACCATAATCTAAATTGCTTCTCAAAAAATGAATTATTATTCTACATCAAATGATTCTAGCTGTTCCAAATCTTTACATTTAATTATTGCAATATCAGCTTATCCAGGTTTTAATGAGAAAGTAATTAGATTATCTTTAAAAGGTTTTTTGAGTTTTAAGCCATTCATGTTTTTGATTTTAAATTTACAATTAAAAGTTTATAGTTTTTCAATAGCCTGTTGATTAATATCGACTATATGGTGCAATTATGCAATATCAGTTTTATTTAGTTAAATATTATTATTATTATTAGATTAGGGAAAGGAGTTATAATTCATTAAGGAGGTGTTCTTTCTATGCAAACCTATTCTATTAGTATTCTATCGATTTCTGATATTATTCCAAGCTGCAATATATATGTAGCCTTCGGACATTTAGTTCATACAAATCCAAAAATCGTTCTTCAAATATTAATTTAAGCATTTTTTATTTTCACTAAGATACATAGCATGCTGCAACATGACATATTTAATGAAATTATCTATTGGTTTAATAGGTAAAATATCAACTTGATCAATACCATATGAACTAATAACAATTTAATCGCTTTCTTTCTAATTAGACCAGTTGGCTTTTACATAAAGAACATACTCTCCTTCTTTAAGAATTTAGTTCTTAGATTACTTCGTATATACCTCTCTGTAACTTTCTTAATTCCCATCAATATAGACATATCTTTTATACTTAGTATCCCACCTTGCTAATACAATAGTTACTTAAGAATATTAGATTTAATTAGCACCTGCATTTTATTATTTTTATTTCTTGCTTTGTGATTGCTAATTGACTGTAATGAAATATTATCCACTTTAAGGTATGGAGATTTGATAGAAATATTTTTTGTTCGTTTGCTGCATGCATTTATAGCTACTGTATTTATAATTATCATTAATCATGCACACCTGCAAATCTACAAAATTAGAGTAGAAATCATCTAAATGCATATATATTATTCCCTCATCATGCTAATATTTTTAATATCCTAATTCTTTCTTGCATTCCTTGCTTAAAGCATTCCATGTTTCTTTATCAAATCTACTAAATTTACCTTTCCATTTCTATTTTTCAATTCAAAATAAAAAATGAATAACACATCAATATAAGTTACAGTTTAAGAGTTTGAAATTAATAAAAAATTTCTGAAGAAAATTATGCATTTAAAGAACATGGAATATTGATTAGTACAAATTTATGTGGTATTTGTAACTTCAATCAATTATTTTATTTTCCTCTGAATAATAATAAGCATGAATTGGTATCATTACCATAAATTAAAAATATTAAAATAAAATTAGTTACATCATTTCCCCAAGGATTTCTTAGCTTTATAATTTTTGTTTTTGATAAATCTGGTAAGACATAAGCCCCTAATAAACTATAAGCATGCGAAGAAACTAGACCCATTTAATTCAAAGTATGGTCCTGCACTCTCAATTCAATAATTTAACTATTAGTATTACTACTGTTACTATTAACTTTTGTTCCACAAGTAATGCAATAACCTTTCTATAATCCGTCATAAATAATATCCCAAATATCTTCTTTGTTTTCATTTTCTAAAAAATAATTATCACAAGGTGCTCCTGTTAAATCATGAAGAGTTTCTCTCATCATTCCCATATCCAGGTAAATAAATCCTCCATTTATTTTAGCCCAAGCTTTTTCTACTAGAAGGATCCAGAGATCTTATTAATACTATCCTTCAAATAATACTTTACCAGTTTGATTAGAAACTGGAAATAAATCATCTATAATAACTTCCCTCCACTCACCATTAACGCATAAGCAGACCTAACAAATTTAATTAATAAATTCAAAATTAGATACGAGATAGTTTAGCGTTTTTTCAAGAAAAATTTCTTTAATTTTTTGGAAGTAATCATAAAATCGAAATACATTAGAAAAGAGAGAAAGAAGCACTAAATTAAAAATTAATATTTAGATTTTAATGTTATTGGAAAAAAAAAAATTTTTATGATCTTAAAGTTAAGCTTTTGGTAATAGTTGAGTAAGAAATAAAAAGAATAATTTATTACACAGTAGCACCCATATCTATTAAATGATCTGCTCATGATTATTTTAGTTACTCTATCTTTATTTTAAGAAGAATAGGTAAGTAATATAGATATAAATTATCTATGAGTTAGTCTTTAAATAAAGTATCGAAATTAAAGGATTTAACAATTTAGTTTACAACATAAATAAAACTCTCAAATATTTAATCTTACCTGGTCTTTCTGCTAAACATGCAAGTGTGCTTAATAAATAACAATTCTTGAGAGTGCCTTACTTTATTTTATTACTTTAAATCCCTCTTTCTCCAAAGAAATAATTTTAATCTTATAAAAAATCCTTTGAGCGTTTCCACACGATATTATCCCATTATTTTTAGATTAGTTATGCCTTTGATTCCTAAGAGCTATCTCCCATCAGGGAGTCAATTCCTGCAGGGAACTCTGTGTCATAAAAAAGATTACAAGTCTTATTGATTTTTTCCTCTTACTGTAGTTTTTATATAATTTTTTTATAGGTAGATTTGCAATTGCTACTTTTATCACTTTATACAACACTTTATAATTTATGTGAATCAGTATTATCATTTTTAAAATATAATTTATTGGCGTCTTTAGGCTAAATCATTGTACTTTCCAAATTTTGGAAAGTAATAGATTACTATAGGTTTGAGGGGATATTTTGAGAGGTGGAAGTTTGAAATTCATATGAGTTCTGTAAATTTCTGAGCGCGTCTTTCATTTCCTAAAACTATGAGACTAGTTATTTTATCCTCTTCTTCTAAGCTTCTTTGAATTTATTTGTTGAGCTTTGCTTTTTTACTGATTTCGCTCACTTTTTAATATTAAATATTGATTTATTATTCAAACATAAATTGTTCTTCTTATTTACTAATATCACATATGTATACTCAGTTTAAAGAGGCGTCAATATTATTAATTTTTTTTGATTTCTTGTCAACCAACGCTAATAAATTATGCATACAAATAAAACAATCTTCAAACCTGAATGAAATTTCAGCATAACATACTTATATTTTACTGCTAGTAGGAATCAATAGTTAAATAGAATTATTAGAGATCCTAGGTGCATATTTCAATAATACTAGATAAAAGAAACTATAGAATATTACTTTTACAAGAAAAGACCCTTATTCATATCATTTTATATTTCCTTTTTTATTCTTCATTAATTCATATTAAACCCAATCTATCTATCTATAAATATCTCATGAAATTTGAAAGAATTTTTACACTAATTCAATATATTCTATAGATAATGAGATAGCATCATATTATTGAAAAGAAAAAATAATAAAAATCGAGAAAAATGTATCTAACCAATTAATTGCTTCTATTCTAATTTCTTTTAGATTTAATCCGAGAACACCTCCATATATTGTCATAACGTATACCCATATTTTAGTTTTCTGTTATTAATTAAAATAGAAAAATTATTTTTAATACAAAAATCTACTTCTAAAATTATTTACATCTTAATAAAAACATCATCACTACATTTTTTATTAACTTAATTAAATTCATTTAAAATTTAAACAAGATGAGCATACCAATTTATTGAATTAAAGAAATTAATACTTTTAAAAAACTAAAGTAAATCTTAGAAACATGGACGGATTATAACAATTTTTTAAGAATTAAAGTAAAATTTTATTTTTTTCACTCATATTTCAGTAACTATTTATCATTAAATATTAATTTTTAATCATAAACAATTAAATAAATAAGCTAGGAACAATTTATATTTAAAAAACCATTTTATTAATTACTTCATCCATTCAAAGTGAATTATCTAAGTAGATTAATTATTATTTTTATGCTTATAATAGCCTTGAAAATTATTTTTTAATAAATTTTTAATCTCTAAAATTCATTACTGAAATGTAATCTTAATGTTTTTGCTTAGTTTTAAAGTATAAATTATTTTAATTTTGTAATAAAAGGAAAGAATAAATATTATGATAAATAAGTTTTTTAAATAATAATTTTTAAATTCTATTATTATATCAGAACAGCTTACCTATTAATTAGTATAGGAATTGTATCTTCAAAAATATTAATTGAAAAGATATTTTTTATATTCAAAGCAATAAAATTCTTTCAAATAATACATGAAACGTGATACATTTTTGAAGACAAGTTGGATTTTTTCAAGTCCCACAGATTTGATAAATACTTAAATTATAGATAATTTAAAATTATTTTTTACTAGCTTTCAATTTAAATCCAATTTTTCTCCAAAAATGGTTTTTTAATCTGCTATATTGAATATTTTAAAATGAATTTCTTTTTATCACTTTTATGAATCCAAATATTATTAAGAATAAACCTCCGTTTTTAGAAGAAACATAATAGTACATAAAACGAATATAATTAGAGAGTTGAGTGATGAGGAAAGTAAAGAGGGAAAGTAAAAATATGATTAACAATTACAAGAATTTGAAATGTATACAAGATTATAGAAATGAATGCATAATTGATATATTAGTAAGAATATACCTATTAAAGATATTAATTGATGAATATGGTGAAATTGCTTATTAATTTATTATTCTTTATCTGAAAATATATCAAATTGCTATTTAGTCATTCCAAAGAGACATAATGCTATCCTTTATATCTCCTATCAATTTTATTTATTCACTAAGCATAGTATTCAGGGAATTTCTTTTCGAACATCTTCTAGGCAAGGGTAGAAATTTGCTTAGCTTTTTCGTAGAGGTAGTCAGATTATTCTTGGGTTTGGATAAATTCCTTGAACTTTCTGTGGAAACGAATATTTGAGAAGGCGTCAATTTGATTGAATTGAGCAGCTTATTCATATTGTTCCATAATTTATTCAGCACTCAAATTCTTATCGAATCTTCTGATGGGGGTAATGTAATAACCGATAATTTGATCTAACTTCATCTCTTTTTGCGCAATATAAGATTTTCTTTCTTTTTTTTCTTGCTTTCTCCTTTTTTTATTTAATAATTTTTTTATTAAGCAAACTTATTACTGCCTTTAATAATGTATATACTTAATCATAGGTTAAGATCCATAAGGAAAAATAAAGAAAGTTTTCTTTATCAAAATCAATGGAATACTCCATTCTGAGAGCCTGTAAAAAGAATTCTATTGTATTAGCAATGAAAGTATTAACTAATGTAATTTACAACTCTTTGTTTATACTTTTTGGATATAAGATAAATTTTTTAAACTACCAGAATAATTCCAATATGTCAATCACACTCCAATACAAGTACAAAAAAAACAAACACAAATAAAATGGTTTTTAATTAGCTGAATAAAACGTAACTATTTATTTTTTATTAAAGTATTGGATTTATTTGGAATATTTTTACATTAGCAATTTAATTATAAATATGCGAATATGAAAACTCTTTCTCAATGAAATTGGGATTGTTTTTCTTTTTGGAATAATTAGAAGGAAATAAATTCTTTATTAATTAATATCAATGGTGTAAATAAATTTTTTAATACTTTTCATAATTAATTTCTTGTTTCATATATAACGAGCTAAATAGAAATTAATAATTAATTAAAAATCCAAATAATTGTAATTAACTGAAAATAACAAAAGAAGATATTAATTTAGATAATCATCATGTTTACCTACTGCACTCAACTTTTTTAAACTCGGAAACAAATATGATATTTTCTATTATATTTGTAAATTGGTAACCGAAATCCCCCTCTATTTTACCTCTAAAACAAATAAAATGCATAAAATGGTAGACTATAATTATCTAAAATCTAATTATAATTAAATCATCAAAAAAATTTAAGGATGATTGGAACTATCAAAAAACCTAAACAATCATACAAAAATAATTTCTTATTTCCATTCTCTCTTCATTAAACCTTTAGAAATGTCAAAATAATGTTCTAAGACAGTTTCATTTATCTAACAGATCAAGGATTAACAGGTCTCTATCTCCAAGTTTTTCATTACTATTCATAAATATGAAGGATAAACAGTTTCCACGAAGTTTTTTACACTTTCCTTAAAAAGATTTGTTAATAAAGATCTATTTATAAATAAATGCGCTTCTTAGGAAATCGATTTATCTTCTAAATCTTTCCTCTTTTTCTTATTATTACTCTATGACAAGCTAGCAGTCCAGTTAAGAAGCACTAAAGAGATTGTATCTCTGATTATAAAAACTTAGTCTAGTCTATTATTTAATATCTACTAAACCCTTCTCTTTTTCATAACTCAATAAATTTAATTTCAAAAACTAACCTAATAAAAATATATTCGTTGAAAGAAGCATAAGAAAATAGTTAAAATAAAAATAATTAAGAAAATTTAATTAAAACTAATGAAAAACAACACACAAAATAATTAAAAGGATATCTTAACTGAAAAAAAGTAAATTAGCTTTGAATAAAAAAATAAATTAAAAGAACAAACAAAATCTAAAATTAATAATACAATACCAAAACATTAAATAAATATAAATCTTATCAGCGATAAAATAAAATATATTAATCAATTAAACTACAAATAAATAAATGCTTACAATTTTTATTAATTAAATTTATTATTTTTTCATCAGCATCCTATCAATTTATTTTCTTATTTTAATCATTAATTCTGTTTTTAAAAGTATAGATTCATTTTCTTTTTTAATAGAAAGAAACTAATTTGCTTTTTTAGTACCAAGAAAAATTTACTATTATATAATTGTAAATATCTTATTGTATTTAATAAATAATCTCAATTTATTTAAGCTCTGTATTGATTAGATAAGATGGAATAAATATTTTAATTACTAATTTTGCTTTATTTAATAAAATTTTATTAATAATATTTATAGAATTCAAATTTAAAAATCCCTAGTTATCTTATCACATAAATTTATCACTTAATGTCATAGATAATTTATACAATTCTATTTATTATTTATCTTTTAAAATCCTTGACTTTAAATATTTTTGCCATTATTTTTATATACTAGATTTTAATGTAAATTCTTATTGAATTTGAAGATTTTTTAATATGTTAATTAGATTAAGTGATTAACTATTTAATTTAGAACTATTATAGCAATTAGTATTTTTGTTATTTTTGAAAAAAATGAATGAATGATGTAAGAGTAAGATGAGAAAATTAAAATTTAAAGAAAAAAGAATTGATTAGACTGAGTTATTGATAGGGAAATTAATATTGAGAATATAGATGAATTGAATGAAAAGAAAGATATGTGTATTAAAGAGTTTATTTGAAAATTAATTGAGAAATGATTTAGATTGGTGCATTTATTTATCTAGAATGAATGTGAATAAAATATCTTTCTTTATTTGTTTGATATTTAAGGTTTTCGGGATTTAATAAAATTAAAGCTATAGAGTTGAAAGGTTTTTTGTACTTTTTACATCAAATTTTAATAAATCAAAAAATATCTAATAATAAAGGTTGGAGTCTTCGATCAAAAAGTGAAGAATATTCATAAGATAAAAGCTTTAAAATTTATAGCAAATTAGTGAAGAATATATACAGATATTTGAGAAAATTTAACAAAAATGAGTACAAATAAGCAATCATTAGATTAGGGAAAATAGCATATACTCCATGACTTCAAAGAGATTATTAGGCAAGTAAGAGAATGTAAAACTGCTGCATAGGAAAGAGAATTACTTAACAAGGAGAAGGCCTTAATTCGCGAAAGATTCTTAGTAATTAATCATTAACATATCCTGCAAAATAATAGTTAGATAGAAGCAAATTATAAAGCAATCAATATTTTAAAGAATAAAGAATAAAGAATTTACTTATTTTAGTAGCTCTCTGCTAAATAATGATAAATAACATGAATTTTTATAAAATAGTAAAATAAAGAAGAAACTCGCGCTAAAGATGTTGCCAAATTACTTTACATTTCTATGCTTGGGCACAATACAGATTTTGGTTAAATGGAGTGCCTTAAATTGATTACTTCATAAAATTACGGCAATAAAAGAATAGGTTATTTAGGTCTTTGCTAACTTTTCCATGAGAATTCTGAAATTTTAATGTTAGCAACTAATAGAATTCATATAGATTTAAACCATGTTGTAAATAAACTCATTATATTTTCTTTAATATTTCAATTAAAACAATAGATTTCAAAATTTTAAAGGTGGATATGATATAGATATATCCTTTAAGAATATGAAATAATAGAATTAGAAAACTAATTTAATACCAAATAATATAAAAAATTAAGTATTTTATTTTATTCGAATTAATAGAACAATTATGTTGTTAGTTTAGCAATTGTGGCATTAAGCGAAATCTGTACTACAGAAATGTGTAGAGAACTTATCCCCGATCTTTTAAAGTAATTCTCTTTAGGGTCTACATTCATCAAGAAAAAAGCTGCCTTATGTTGCATAAAGATGGTTAGGAAATTACCTGAAGCTACCTCAGATATTGTCTAATAAATAGATAATTTAATGGAAGATAAGCATCATGGTAATAATAATTATTTTCATCTGCTTTTAATAGTATTACTTACTTACACTAGTAAAAAGAAAATTTTAACACAACTTGGCTATAATTATAAAAAAATAAAATAGAAAGAAAGAATAAATAAATAGTAAGTGATAAATATTTAAATAAGAATATTATACTTTAAAAAATATCAGCTCTGCTCTGACAAGATACTAAAAGATTTTATGATTATTCCATTTTAAAATTTAAAATATCGAGTAGGGATTTAATATCATATATAAGCCAAATAGTGTCATTCATATAATTAGATAGTATTTTAAATTATTGAGATGAAGTGGATTTAGGAAATATTTATAATTCTGCTTTTGCTTTCACAAAGATTAAAATACACAACAAATTCCAACTTACTTTATAATTTTTTTTCAATTTTTATTTTATGATAATAAATTTCAAAGATTATTAAATAAAAGAGAGGTATTCTAGGATATAAATAAATTAAAATTATAGTAATTATAAAGATGAAAGCAATAATTAAGATGTAGTTTATTTCAGAAACAAAATATTTTTATTTAATTCAAAAATTAATTTTATTAAGAGAAATCTAAACTAATAAATTAATTAAATAATACTTTAATTTATTTAAAAGGTGTTCTTCTTAGTACTGTTTCTTTAATGAGATCCTTAGTCCTTTAAAATGAAGAAAACAAAAATTATTTCTACAAGCACATCACTCCTTTGAAAAAAATTCTTAAAGCTCTAATTAGTAATATGAGTGCTGAATTCGATGTAAATGGTGTTAATGATCCATTTTTATAAATTGCAATTCTTGAATTCTTTAGAATCATGGCAAAAGAAAAACAACACGTTGCAGACGAAATAAGTGGTATTCTTGGTGAAGTAAGCAGCTAATTTAATTTACATTAATGAAATTCATTATCTCTTTTCACCTGCATTATTTATATAATAATAAAATATTATCTTTAGGTTGCCTCTAATACAAATGCTGATAAAAATAGTGGTAGTGCAGTGTTATTTGAATGTGTTAAGACTGTTATGGAAATTGGAAGTACAAGCTCCTTAAAGATTTTATGTATTAATGTGCTCGGAAAGTTCTTGAAGAATTCTGAACCAAATATTAAGTATGTATCATTGTTTATGATCTAAAAGGTTTTGATCTATGATATAAAAACTGTATAAAAGTATATGCAAACAATTATTTCATGCTTAAAAGAAGAGGATGTATCAATCAAGCAATTAGCTTTAGATTTAATATATATGGTCTCCTCTCCTCAAAATGTAGAAGGAATTGTAAAAGAATTGCTCAATCATATGATGGATTCTGATTAACTAATTTTCCTACCCGAATTAGTCTTAAAGGTATTTTTTTTAATAATTAGGTGGGATATTATTGAATATAGAAATAATACTTTTTATAAATTAAACTGAAAAAACTACTACTTTAATTAATAAGTTATTTTAGATGTTAATTTGATAATGGTTGTTGTAAGCTTAACTCTTGTTATGAATGCTTGAATTAACTTGATTAAAAGAGGATTCTTAGAAATTAAGGCTATTTTTTAAAATCAAAATCAAATTTAAATTCGGTTCACAAACAACTTACACAATAACCTTTGAGAATATACTTTTTTTAGTAGGAATTTTATAAAAATGTTTATTATAATATAAAAATAGACTTGTATGATTATTGATTCTCATGCTCCAAACAGAAGATGGCAAATAGATACAGTAAATTTGAAACTCTAACTATTAATTTGAATTAAACAAAACATACAAGTCCTTACAATTTTATATATTACTATAAATAGATTATTAAAGTATTAAGCTTGGCTGGTAGCTATGCAAAGGAAGATACAACTAATAATTTAATAAATTTAATTTCGGTCTCACCTAGTCTTTAAGATTATGTTGCTTAAAAGCTATTCTTTGCTTTGAAATAAAAGTTAGATCAATCTGGTTTAGCTGTTGTTTCTTTATATTGCATAGGAGAATATGGTCATAAGTTAATAACCTCCACTTAAGGAACAGAAGATTCAATTAGTGAGAGAGATGTCTATGATTTAATTGTAAAAGTGTTTGATAAATTCTCTGAAAACGATGATGTAAAGGAGTATGGCATGAACTGCTTAATGAAGTTATTCCACAAGTTTCATACTTTGTCCCAAGAGAATTATATTAGCATTTTCAGCCCACTGACAACTTCAACTTCTCCTGAAGTTTAAAAGAGAGCATGTGAATACCTCCATATCATTCAAAATGAATGGAAAAACTAAGTTCATTATGTGTTCCAAACAAACCCTGAATATTCAAAGGCTATGAACTAGTTCTCAAAGTAATTCTTTTATTTATTTATTTACTCGGCTTACATTATTTATAACTAAATCCTTCATATGAATATTATGAGATAATATATTATTCAATTTTTTATGGGGGGAGTAAACCGAACGTTAACAGTTTTACCTCAAATAAATTTTTAATTACATTAATTATCTTTTTCTTATTATCAAGACTAAGGGAAAAATTTTTCCTCCTACTTAATCCCAAATTTCAATTCTTTTTTATGATTCTTAATAATTCTTTTGGATTTGAATCAACCTACCTACATTAATTTTCAAGAATGTTTATATTATTTTTGTATACATTTTACCACATAATAATCTCACATTACAACTTAACTCTAATTTCTATTAGATATTTCAGGTTAATTTTTAATAACATTTTTTTCCTAGTAAATAGTTAATTGTTACTAAGTTCGAAACTTCCTTTTCCAAATTTTATATTTGTCTATTTATTCATTAATCAAGCTTCGTTTTTAAAGTATTCTTAATTTTATTTACAAATACTCTCATACTATTAAAAGGAAACCATTAGATGAAAAAAGCTAAAGCAAATCTGCAAATCTTTTAGAAGATGAAGATTTAACTAATACCCCCTCTGCACAATCTAACGCTTAATAAAATATCTTAGATGATTTAATTGGTGGTAGTAATGAAAATAAAAATGCATCTATTTCTAATAAAAATGATTAAAATGGTGTAGATTTACTTAATGATCTTATTGGAGATTCAACCAATTACACTCCTTCCAACTAGAGCAACAATGGACCTGTATAATCTAATTTAATTACTGATTTGCTTGATGATCTTCCTGTTTAAAATTAGCCACAACATGTAGTGTAGACAACTACCCCCACATAATAATAAAATAATTAATAATATTAACAATAGTCACAGAACTTAATAGATTTACTTGGAGGAGATGAAGAAATTACTACAACAACCCCCATTTCCAAAAATGTTAATCAAGTTCCTTCAAATAATAATTTTGATGATTTTGGCGAATTGTAAAATAATTAACCAGTCTTACCTAAACATATATTTACTGCAATGGAGGACTCGAACATAAAAGTTGTTTTCAAATGTATTAAGGTAAATTTTTTATTATCTTTCTATAATAACTTTAATATTTTAAATCCACAAATTTATTTATATTTTTCATCTTCTTCTTCCCTTTAATTTGATTGGCAAGCAGTAAAGGAAAAAGTATTATCTTGGTAGAGATAGATTTGCTGAATTATAACTTACTATCTTTGTATCATTTGGTTTCCTAAATTTTTATGTAAGGGATAGATGATAAGCCCAAAATTTACCCATGACTAAATGAAATTATCAATCTAGTCTATTTAATACACATATTTTAGTTAAAAATTAAATTTTAGGAACTTTAAACCAAATAGATAATTATTACTAAAATCCTATCCATAATAGCTAAATTTAATTCCCTTAATCAATCCAAAAGTTAAAGAGTCAAAAGCATAAAAAGTATAGAAATTTCATTTAATAAAGCAAAATTAAATTTTAAATGATAAAATTTTAAGTTTTATGATCTTTCGATATTAATTAACACAAGTATCTAATCTATTCATAAATTATGATGAGATAAAATTGTATTTTTGGTTTATAATTTACATTTCGTTTGGATTTGATTGTCTCTTAATGTTATAAAATATTTAAATGAGGGTTTGTGGATTAACATGTAAGTTTAAATAAAGTAGAATCAATTTGCCATTTTAAAATATAGTAATCTGCAGACACAGTGGAAGTCACTATTGAATACGGTAACAAAACAGCTTTCATCATGAATGAGTTAGTATTCTAAGTGGCAGTTCAAAAGCACAATAAATTAACAATGAACCCTGTTTCATCTACATAGATTCCTCCAAATACGATGTCTGACACAATTCAGGTAAATGTGCTTATCAAAATGAGTGAATTTAAAATAGCTTACTTACATCATGATGATCATAAATTAAATTTTAATTTCTATTCCTGCTGTGATATTAATCTATTTACACGTCTTTTTTCTATCATTAATAATATTCTCAATGATATTGATCATTTCCGTTTTAAATTCTTAAGAATGTATTAATATTTACTTTTTACTGTAAATTAAATATTATTCTATGCAATTTAGAAGAAAATTTCGATATCAGCAAAAGAATCATCACATCCTTAAATTCTTATATTCAAATAAGAAATTATCCGAATCGAATTTAATCAAAGAATTTAATTTAAAACAAATATTTTTATGGATGGATGGATTCCCTCTCATCATCTAAATTAGTTTGTATTTTTTGCCTTCTAATAAGAATTCAAAATACTTATTCTTTTATTTAATGGTGTAAATAAAAGATTTAATCATATAATTAGGGTCATGGTCAAATATTTTTGAGAAACCATCAATCACATTTTACTTCTAAGTTTAAATTTAGAATTTAATAGAAAAAAGTTAATTATAAATGATTATTAATTAGACTATTGTTTAAGGTTTATCATCATTTTTTACATCTTTTCAATTCTAATTAATGCAGCGAATATATAGATCTAGTTAGGAATAATATATAAAATAATCTTTTTGCTTATTCTCACTTTTCATTAATTTACCTTTTGATCTTACATTTCTAATAATTATCAAATTGAAGGAAATTATTTTAAGTTACGGAAGGAAAATTTTAAGACAATTCCGTTATGGAAACGCAAAGCTATTTATTCCATAATCTTCTCTAAATATTAAATAGGTAATGACAGTTGTTAACAACATGGCAGGATAAAAGAGCATTGCAATGAAGGTTCGTCTCTAATACAACTTAAATGGCAAACCCGTAAAAATAATATTGTTTTTTTCTTTCAAACATGATGAAATTTTATTACCTCAAAGGCTTACATTAAATTTAAATAATATCTTTTAATTATAGATAACACTTGATGGTCTTGTATCAGATTTCCCTAAAGGTTGGTGATTCAAATCTAATCGATAGTACAGTATCTCATTAATAGCTACATGAGTACGATTCAAATTAATTTACAAGGAGACAACACTCGTGAAGAAGGATAAGACCTAATTATTCCATGTTTATCTCTTATTGACTTATTATTTGTTCTTATTTTCTATTGAATCATTTTGTGTTTATAGTATGCAATATCAAGATGAAATCTAATAAATTAAGAAATTAACATTTAATTTGCCAAATTTTCCTAATTACTTACATAAATCAATTAAAGAAAAAGTTATCATCAAAAACAATTATCATTTAAAAGGATGGGATTTCTCTTCTTACATTTTTTTGTATGTCTGAAGAGAATCATAAAAGAGAAGAAATACTTTTGAAATTAATATCACTTTAAGTGCTTTCTTTATAATTAAGTTAAATTTGATTATGCATGTGTAAACTATAAATGTGATAATGTGAAGAATCTCTTTTTTATACTAATAAATAAATTAGGAATTGATAATTATAAATGGGAAAATGTAAATAAATTTAACCAATTACAAGAATATTTTCCCTCTAATTCTTCTTTCCATTTTGAGGAAACGATAAATTAATCCCATCAAATTGAGCTAATCAACTTCAATTTATAATACTTTCTAACACTATTAGCACTGTAAATAAAATTACTCATTAATAATATTAAAACGCTCTTACTATATAAATATTCTTATTATTTTAAACAAATGTTATTCTTAAATATCATTTCTACAAATTATAGTAGTAAATATGTTGTGTTAATCAATGTAAAAATGTAAGCAATCATTACAATTAAATGTCAAAAAGTAAAAAATGATCTTATTTAGTTTTAAAAAATTCTTAAATTCAAATATTTTTTTATATTTTTAATAAATCTGTTATTTATATATCTAAATTAATTTATTATAATAGAGTTGATTTAAGCAAAGATTCTAGTATTAACCTATATGCCTAGTACTGAGCTTTATTAAGTAAAGTAAAAGTTCAATCTAAAAACAAATTTATCTTTCAATTAATTTAAATCAGCAAATTTACTCAGTAAAATCAAAGATATTTTAAGGTTCTTGTAAATTCTATAATCTTTTGAGGCAAATTTGATTAAGTTTTGATAAGTATTCTTTTCTACAATCCTGATATACAGTTATATCTTACAAAATTAAAAAAATAATTGACGTCAGGTTATTCAAATTAGAGAAAAAAATTAAAATTGTATCTTCTATGATAGAAAAAACGTTAAATCTTTAGTATTTTCTTAACTTCTCAAGTATCGCATTAAATTACCCTTAACTTGCAAAGTAAGATAAAACTTTCTAAACTCCACATTTCGATAAAAAGTTACTCTTGTGAATAAGAAGATGGGAACTCAGATTAATCCTCTAAAAAAATAAATCAAATTGAAGTGGAGATTAATTGTTAAAAAGTACTCTTCATAAATGAAAAAATTAATGAATTTGATTAATATCATTTTTAGTAATTACTGGTTACGCCAAAGATTGAAGGAAAGTAATAAATTAGATTTTAGAATAGGGTATATTCCCATTATATATATATCATTCGAGTGCTCGATCAGCTTATAAAGAGCTTATCTTTGATTCTTATTTTAATTAATGTTTATAATCAATTTGTGTTTGTAATTTTAAAAAGAGAATGGGAATTTTTTAAATTAAAATTAAGAGCTTCTTTAAAAGGTAATACTTGATGTAATTCTGTGTATTTGTTACTAGGATTTGCTAGAAATCATAATATTTTGAATGAAAAAATTACAGTCTGTGTATTGGATATTATGCAAATATTTTAGGGATATACATTTTTGTTTCCTAATAAAATAATCTACTTAAGTCTTACGATTTAATTAATTTGATACAAATAATAGGATTTTAAAAGGGATATGATAGAGTATTAATAGATAAATTAATCTTAATTCCTTAATGAAAACCCATTAATAAATACGTGATTTATTTTAAGAGAAAGAAATAACCTACATCAACTCAAATGTTAAGTAATTTAAACATTACACTGATAAAGAGAAAGAAGGATAAAAGTATTCTTACACAAAATATTTTCGTATTCTTATAAATACCAGAGGTTATAAAAATACAAGGTGAGAATTTTGTATTTAGAAAAGAAAAAAAATATAATTGAAATAGATTTTATAAGCAATTTATGCAGCTATTATTTTCTTTTAAGAAGAATCATTTATTATAATCATCTATAGTTATAGGGGAATAATAAAGATAAGCAATCAATCCCTTACCCAACCTAATTAATAATACAAACTGGGATTTGTTTTATATTTATCTCGCAATTATCAAAATTTATCAAAATTAAAAACTAATCTCCCTTTATTCCTGCTTATTTCACCAACTAATTTACTCATTATTTAAAAAGAAAGAGACACTATCCTTTTGTTTGGTCTATTTCTTTTTCTTATTACTATTTCACTAGAAAAAAGAATTTATTCAATAGTAGCGGAACTTTAATGTTGTTTCCTATTTAAAACAGAGAGAATTATCTAAAATTTCTTTTACTCCAGCTATTTTAAGTTGTTTTTTGTAATAAATAATTTTATTAATGCTATATTTCTCAAATTCGATTGCTTAGAGAAAATATATGCACTTTCATAAGTTTTGTAAGCTTGTTTAATTATTTTTTGTGGGTCAAACTTTAAAAATAGATAGATCCTTCACTTAATTATTCAATCAGATTAATTATGTATACATAATCCGTTGATAATTTTTGATTTCTTTGAATAACAAAGAAATCAAGTTATTCTTGCAAAGAATTAATTCGAAGTCAAGTTGAGAGTGTAATCAAATTCAAAAATATCAAACATACATACCCCTAAAATTCAGATCAGCTCTAAATAAGAAAAAAAAGGGAAAAAATATAATAATTAAATTAAAACATAAATCCAAAGTAAATTAAAAAAAAAAAATATCGCACTGCCCCACGCTTTATTATTCACTCAAAAAAAATTATCTAATTTAATAAAATTTACTTATACACAAACATAAAATCAAGATGGGCTGCACCAATGGAAAATCTGCTGACTCATGCAAGGATATGAGCAATACAATCAACAATTTAATTAACTCTTATTCATCAATTGAATTTTACATTCAAAACTAAAGAGTCTAAACTTTTGAAAGCCTATTAAAAGATATGGATGAATTGGAAAAAGAAGAAATTGCCCTTTAAGAGAATGAAGTAAATGAAATGGAAAATATCCACAAAGATCTTAATATCTTCAAACGTTTCAAAGTCGTTAACAAATATAAATATGAAATTGTTGTATCAAAGTTCTTGAAAAACATGAAATAATGCATCTAAAAGCTTTAAAGTATTAATGATATCAATACCCAATACCTTATTAAGCTTAATGAGTTCAATAACTCTTCAAAAACCATGAAAATTTCAAAAAAAATTGATGATAAAATTCAACGTTTGCATTAATTAATCATGAGAGTTACTTTCTACTTAGAAATTGAATATAATACTATAGGAAGTATTAATTGCACTACTCACATGATTGAATTAAACTCAACCTTCCATAAACGTTTAAGCACTCACAAGATCTCCCAACAAGGTAGCGATAAAGAAATTGAAGAAGTATATTGAATTCTTAATCTCAATTATAGAGATTATGTGAAATTTCCTTACTTTTTTGTGAAATCGCAGCCATACCACATAACAAATCATCAAAATTTAATTAAATAATAAATTTTTATCCACATTTCTAATAAAAGAAAGATGAATAAATATCTGTAATATTTCAACTACCACAAAAATCATACTTAATCTAATGTCTAAACTAATTACCAACAGCAATCACCATAACTTAAATCTTAGAAAATCATTAAGATTAATAAAGGTATTAATAAAATAAAAAACTAAGACCTAATATTCTGTAGAATAGTCCTGCCAGCTTGCAGTTTAGATAAATTAACAACTTTTACATTATTATCAATAAATTTTTAATACCAATTAATTAAAATCTAGCTTAATCTAAAATTTATTAAATCAATTAAACATAATTAACACACTCACTTCTAATGCAAATAAACTCACTTCTCTTCTAACTAAATTAAATAATAAAATCACATTCACACAATCAATAATTAACATACATTTAATTACTCTATATATTTAATCATCAAACTAAATTATTTCACTTGTATTTTTATCTTATATTATCTAGTTAAATTTTATCATAAAGATCAATTTTTCTACCCCAAAATTATCAACTTTCTCATTTTTCTTATTATTTACGATTTCTTAAATTACTTTGTTAATTCTTCTATAGATTCAATTATCTCCAAGTTGCTTACTTTAATGAATCCTATCCTTTATCACCTCTAAACTTTTAATTGAATATATCTGTCAATGAAACCACTAATAATAAATCCCATTTGTAAATAAAATAATTAATGTTCTAAGTGCAGCTATTTTTCTTAAATTTCCTGCTTTACTAGTACTCGCCTATCACTCAATTAATTTTTTACGCCAAATATCAAATGACAAATATTCCCTAAGATTTACCTGCAATTAATTAAATTTCCTAATTTTTATGAAAGATTTCCTAAAGCCTTATTTTAATTATAAATTTTTACTTTGATTTTGTTTTTATATAAAAGAAATTAGGATACTTATGATTCAAATAAAATATAAGAAATGTAACCAGAGGAATATAGTGCTAATATAAAAATACAATTAAAAAAATATACCACTAAATTTTTAAAATATTACTGACTATGTAACTAGATTATTACTGTTGCAATAATCAAAAATAAAATAAATGATGTTTATCTAATTAAAGGGACAAATATGGTTGTAGCAGGAGTGGGATTATTAAAATTGCAATTAAATAGTTTTAATTGCTGATTACTGACATTCATTCTTTTTTAAATCTTAGTTAAAAATTGCAATGAAATATTTTATTAATTTTGAATATAGGTAATTCAGATTAATAGGTGGTTTATAATTTTACCATATAAAATTGTTAATTTAATTTCTATTTTTATTTGAAGCTAGGAGTTATCTTAAATTTTTCGTTTGTTTAATTACCAGCACTGGTTTTAAGTTTAAATTAAAGATCCTTTTTTATGCTTTCATTTAAGTTAATTTACAGAAGAATTGTTGATTTGCTCTATTTGCTTGATTTTCCTTTAAAATAATCTATTTGAATTAAGACTTTTTGAATGATGAAGTTGAGTTTACTTTTGTATAGAATAATGCATCTAAAAAGTTTTTATCATATCCCAAAAGTTAAGAATTATCCTCTTCTATTTCAGTCAATTTTAGGAAGGTTAATAGGTTCATAGAATGTTGAATGAAACTAAACTTATTTTTAATTTCTACTTATAATAATAATAAAAATCTAATTCTTAAATATATAACTCGAAATCTAATCATATTCCCTCTACAACAAATTATTATAAATTAACTTTTTATAAAAATGTTGTCTTCCAATTTCCAATACATTCCAAAAATAATTGTATTTTACTAGCTAGGCTGGTTATTAAAAACTGTAAGCGGAGAAATGGAAAAGCCCATAAAATAAAAAATTCTATAGTTTGATTTTTCTGTTATTAGAGATAATAAGTATGTTTCTACCAGTCTCCTTTTGGCTTTTCATTTTCAATTTTATATAAATACCTTTCCTAAGAAATTTAGTATGACTTTTATCAAATTCAAACATGCAACGCCACTTATTTTTAAATTTTTAAATAAATCAATTATTTTTTACACTGGAAGTTCAGTAAAACTTAACATCTGCGCTAATATTATTTTCAAAATCTTAAAATTTTAAATTTGTAAATTCCTTTCCAAATTTCCTTTTCTCTACTTCTTCAATTTTAAGTAGCGCTAGTTATAATTTATTTAATTTATTAAAAAGATTTCACCAGATATTTTCTGTTAAACCATCTATCTCCCTACCTCATAATGAATACAATAGTTTCTTTATATTCTTTTTGTAAGGATTATTCTATTGCAACTAATTTTTCTACAATAATTCAATCATTCATCCAATCAATTTTTTAATTTAAATTTACAAAAGAGGAAGATAAGAAGTAAGTAGATCTAATAAATATGTAAATTAAAAAAATGGAATAAAATAGGTATGTATGCTATTCCCACACATGGTAACAATTAACTAATTCAGGAATATAATAATTACTATTAAGTATGTATAAATATATATATAATTCCCATAAAATTGGTAACCAGCATCGATAGCAATGTAGATTTTTACTGATTGCATTTATTATGTAACATCAAAATAATTTGTATATCAACCAGCCTTGGGTAAAGCACCTTTAGGATTATTTCTATTAATAAAAACTCCTGGCTCAGCTGCTTTTCTTGCAGGAATTGCATTTATTTATTATCTAGGAGGAAGTGTGGCTGACCCTCTTTGCTGGTTACTATTTTAAACGTTATTTCTAATATTAACATTAGATCCGACGTTATTGTTATTTTAAGCTGGTATTTATGATTAACTAGCTGGTAAAGCAGTAATAGATGGACGATTTTCTCCTTAGGGTTGAGTAGGCTATAGATCGGCTTTATTTATTAAATAAAGATATTAACAATTTTCTAAAGTTTTGATTAGAAAAATCAGTGCAATAAAAATTACAAAAATATCTTTTAATTGAATTTATTTAAAAATGTTTACTTTCTCTTCTTCCATAACCATTAAAATTGTTATTTAATCGCACAGGTTAATTTTCATTTCTAGCATTTATTGGGAGGAAATCACCTCTTCTCCCTTCATCTTTGAAGTTATATTCCTTGTAGTTTTTATTATTTTGCCTTTACTAATTCTAAAAAGGTTTTCTCTAGAATTTTGTTTGGGTCTTTGGGGCACTCCAATTACTCCTACTATCTTCATCATAATCATCTTATTAATTTCTCAATCTATTTTGATTTACCATACTACCACCACTACCTATTCCGAGTAAATTAGAATTATTTCTATAGAATCCCATTCTTTCATTTAAATCATTCCACATATTATCAAAATGATCAGCATCATCTAAAAATTATTTAAAAAAGAAACTTAGTTAATTAGAAATTCAAATTAAAGCTAAGAATTGATAGATAGTTAGAATTTCTAAAGATACTTGTTTTTAATTAAATAAGATTAAAATTATCTATTTATTAATTTACTTTCTTCCATATTAAAATAATGATTGGTTGAGCTGGTTTGACCGTTAACTCTTTCTTGCACAAATTTTCTACCTTAATTATTAAGCATTCTTTCTTGAGCAATTACATCTCTTCTATTACTGGTATTTTTGTAAGCTTACTACCTTTCAGAAATCTAATATTATTGAAAAATTAGATGTAATTAAAATTTGAACAGATATACAATGTATTGTCAAATGATTTTATAATGAATTATAAACAAATAGATTTCTTTTTTCTTTTTTAATCAATTTTTAAATAAATAAAGCAAAAAATAGATATTGTTGGTGAATAGCAAATAGGATTCATAATTATTACAGTGTTTCCAGTTTAATCTTTCTGAGCTACACTATTTGAGAAATATTTCTCCGAATAAACTTTATTGTCTGGTCCCATTTTTGATTGCATGGCAATAACTCTCTATACTTTAGTAAAAGGACCTTATTCCCTATTTCCCATGACATTATGATGAACTTTAAAATAAAAATATCATTTAAACACCTTTTGTAAAAATATAAATTCAACTATAAATACGGTCACTAAAATCAGAGAACATTCTATCCATTTGTGAAGAAATCTAACTCATCATATTCATAGGAGAAATAAATTCTTTCATGAATCCTCCCCCTAATGCATGCTCAAAGTTTTTCATCATTCTGTTTTAAACTTTTTCAAAGCGCTGATCCATTTATTTTATCATTTGATTGTGCATAGAGAAAATATCCATCACTCCATTGTTCCTATTAAAAGCATCATCCCTTCTATTTATTTAATTTACTTAGTTAGAACCACTGAAAGGTTCTAACATGCTGTTTTTGTTTCCCTACCTTGAGAAGCTTTTACGATTATCAAACCTTTCAAGCATAATTTTAAAGAAATATTTTTTGATTTTAAAGTTGTTATTTAATCTTTTGATTGATTTCTCAAAGATCTATTATAATTTTTGATTTAATAAATTTTGTAGTAAAAAAGACTAAAGAATATTTATTACATACTTCTTATTATATTTTTTTCTACTAGAAAGTGATTGTATGTATCACTGTACTTGTTAAACAATTGCTAACAATTATATAATTTGATATAATATAATAAATTTATTCTAGAAAGGGAATATTCTAATTCCTTTAAAACTAAAATAAATAATTAGTCAATTCAATTCTTTAATACTTAAATCTTACTACTGCATGCATTTATTCCACAAAAAGTTAGGAAATAAAAATAATAAAGTTGATATTTTAACTTAAGTAGTACTTAAAAACAATAAAAATTATCTTTTATATTTATGTTTAGAAATAAACTATTGTTAATTTAACAATTAATTAATTTCTTCAAACAATTAAAGTTATTTTTTATAAAAAGATTATTTTATTCATTTCTAAAATTATTATCTTAATTAGCTTGTTTTACCTTTATTAAGAATAGACATATAATGAAAATAAGTAGATTAAGATAGTTCAGATTGTTCTTTTGTTAAGTTTTATTTTTATTCAAAATATTTAAAAAATAAAATTAGAGATCAAACTAAAATATCCTATTAAATAAATAATATCTTATTAAAATAATTCATTATTATTATCATCTACCAAACTCCTTTTCTATTATATTTACTGTTTTTTCAATTATTGAAGGATTTATTAATTTTATCAGATATTTACTTTCTAAAAATTTATGAATTTCATATCTAAATTAAATCTTTTTGTTATCATTATTAATTAATAAACAAATTTATTTTTTTAAATTTTATTAAAGAAAGAATAAAAACTTTAAATGAGTTAAACTTATTTTAAAGTGATCAACATCAGTAAGCAAGTAGTTTTCTCAAGTTAGTTGTATGTTTTAACAAGTAATATAATTTTAGCTTAAAATATTTTTAAAAATTAAAAAAGTTGATGGAAATAAGGTATGTAAGAATTTAAATATTTGATTTTAGTTATTTTAATTTGTAGAGAAAATAATTTAAGGGAAACAATATTCTTTAATTAATAATAAATTATTTAAACATTTAATTTCTTATTTGATTAAATCTATAATTTATTTTCAAATGAGGATTTTAGCATAATTGATAGTAACTTCTTAACAAAGTACACATCAAATATCTAGTTTTGTTTTTTTACTCTAAAATTTATTCATCTAAATCTAGATTGTTGTTTTTAGTTCTTAATTTATTCTAACTAGGATTAATATTTACAAAGATTAATTATTGATTTCTAATTTTTTAAGAAAAAAAAACTTATTTCAATCATTTTGAAAAAATAATACTTTACCTTTCATAAAAAAATGATCTGCTCAATTTAATAACCATTTAGGCTTTTATATTTTTATTTTCTTATAAACTTTTACTAATTTAAAGATCAACTCTAGATTAACATCTTCTTTATTTCTTATTTTTACTAAAATTCTGAAAATTTACTGTTAATTATTGATTTTAATATTAATTAGAAATTAAACTAAAATTTTAATATTTAATTTTCATAATTAAAAATATTAAAAAAATAATTTTATGTTTAGTTATATTTTTGAATAACTAGTTATTATTTATTTTAAAACTTATTATTTATTTTTTTTTACTAATTTTTTATTTTATTTAACAGTAATTAATTTTTAAATTTTCTTTTTGTATTTATTCATATTCTTATGTATAATTATATTTAAATACACATAAAATAATAATAATTTTGTTATCGGCCATACTAAGGTGAAAACACCGGATCCCATTCGAACTCCGAAGTTAAGCGCCTTAAGGCTGGGTTAGTACTAAGGTGGGG
>JH651258.1:188896-239606 GCA_000260095.1 Tetrahymena borealis | reverse complement strand
AAAACACCGGATCCCATTCGAACTCCGAAGTTAAGCGCCTTAAGGCTGGGTTAGTACTAAGGTGGGGGACCGCTTGGGAAGTCCCAGTGTCGATAACCTTTTTTGTTCTATTGTAAACATTAATTTTATTTTTGTATTGTTAATAAATTTCTTTTAAATTATAACAATGAATTATAATAAAATTTATAATCACTAAACTAAGATGAAAACAACAGATAAGGTCACCAAAGTTAAGTGCTTTTAGGATGGGTTAAATTTTATTTAGCATCAATGAATTTTTTAATTATAGTTTCAAATTTATTTATGAATACTTCAAGTTATGATATAAATAAGCCCAGATCAATATAAAAAATAAATCACACTGCTTTATAATAATAAAAGAAGTAGGTAAAATGATTATTTCTTTTATAATGATTAATTAAAAAATAGAAATAAATTTTATATATTAGAAGTAAAGTAAAGATATTCAGGTATATTTAAGTTATCTTAAGAATAAAAATGATAAATGAGTAATTTATGTAATAGTTGAAAGAATTAAAATAGTACTTATAGAAGATATCAACATATTTAGTTTACAATGAAAATATGGTTTTAGTTAATTACTAGTAAGTGTGTAAGATGGTTATTATTCAAGAGATAGATCCTTAACTTTTATTTATTAAGCTGTGCTAATAGAAAGGAATTTTGATAATTCTTTGTGGCAATTATGTTTAGTTTTACTTGTATTATTTTTGAATTGAAATCTTGAAAAAGCAAATAAATAAGATATAAGTAAAAATATAAATTAAAATTAGATTAATCTAATAATTTCTTTTTGTTCGGAGGGAGAGAGTTTTAATCTTGAATAGGAAATCTTACAAAAAGAAAATTATCAGATAATATAATTTTAATATTATATCACGAATAAACTATTAATTTGATTTTCAAAAAGAAAATTCTTTTATCTTTAACAAATATGTTTAAAACAAAAGTTAGTAATTCATTTTAAGAAGAAATCACAACATTTAAATGAATATATTGTGATGATTTCTAAATTCTTTAAAAAAACTAACTTAAATTTCAATTAGAAACTGTATCTACATTGGCAAGAAAGCAAGGAGTTGCTCTTACACAAAATATTCATCCAATAGACCTTTTTATTCCATCAGAAATCAAATATTAAATATTTTTATTTGTTTTCATAGTTGTCAATTTCTAATTAAGTATCAATATGAAAGCTCTTAAAAGTATTTTAATATTTGAATCATTCTCTACTTTCAGAGCAAGATGTTTTTAGTAAATTCTATTAAAATTTCTTCTTATATTCAATAACTTTTTCACTTTTAAAGTATTGAGTAGCTATTCAAAATTTGCATCATGCTAAAAATAGTAGCTGCTTAAAACAAAGGGATTCAAAATTAAAGCATGCGAAAAATAAAGGCCAAACTCTAATATGCTAACTATTTATAATCCCTTTGAAGTAGCTAATCGTCCAAATAGGACTTATCTTTTTAATAATTTTATTTATCCTATATTTTGCAGTCATTATGATTCCCATTATAGTTCTACTTTGAGAAAAAGATATTAATGTATTAATTTTGTTTTTTTAATTGTTAATAATGTTTTTAACCGTATTCTTTTTAGATACAAAATTTTAAAAATTTATAAATAATTTTTATTAGATCCTATTTTTTACTTCAAATTAAATAACTTATTATATCTGTCTTTAAGAAACCTTTTTATAATTAATGCTAAAATAAAATTAGGAAAAATTGCTTAATTTTAAGAACATTATGCACATAAATAAATCAGCTAATATTAAAATCATATCACTCGAAGTAAGTTTAGCTCAATAAATTTCTATAATTTATTTATACAAGCTATTTTAAAAATTATTAAAGTTATTTTACTTTATTATTTTACTTTGTTAGGTAATTGTGATTATGATTTTTTGATAGATTTTTTAATTTAAAAAGTAGAATTAAAACAATTCGATTACAACTCTCATTATTAATTTATTTTGTAAATATAGTCGTTAAAAAAGAGATTTTAATAAAAAGCCAACTAAATACTTTTGTTAGATATCAAAAAATTAAAAGTTTATTCTGGACAGCAAATAACTATGAATAAAAGTATAAATTTTAAAAAGAATAAATAAGGATGAAAAGATATTTATAGAAAAGCAGAGATTGTGCAAAATAGTCTATAATTGAATGGTCAAAATATGTGTAATAAAACTAATGGAAATTTTGAAATCAGTGAAATATCTTATTCAAGCAAATGAGATCTATTTTTAATTCTAAAAGTGTATCTGAAGTATGAAGAGAAAGTTAATTTAAATATCTATCAGAAGTATTATTAGTGATAGCTAAATAGATATTGGTAATAAATAGAAAACAAAAAATACATTTATTGATACGATTCTAAGAGTAATTAGACAGACAGTAGATTATTCGAAAAGTTTGAACATAGTAAGGGAGAATGCAGCACTTAGAAGATTTTTCAGAGAAAGTGCATCTCCTGCCACTTGTGGTGAATCGCCTTTTGAGGATGATTTAGGAATTAGATAGCAGAGCTAGTAAGGCAAGAGATGAGTTGTTAAGATAATAAAATTACTTGAAAGAGTCTCTGGAAGGAGTAGAATTAAAGAAGAATCACTAATTTACAGAGCCTTAAAAACTAATAATTTAATGCATAGATAGAGTCTAGACAGAATACTATCATTTATGCGATGAAAAATATAAAGTCAGCGAGTAGCTTGAAGAAGAAATAGCCCTCTATTAAAAAGAATTATCAGATGCTCTCAAATTGTATAATGAAGAACAATCCAATAATTAAGAATCAAAATCAAGTTTTTCCTATTCTTCTCCTTACAAGCACTCTTACTAAGTAGGAAAAATAAACTTAGACTACAAGGACAGATTTTAGAAAGAATGAAAACGATTTTTTATCTAGTTTACTAATTATAAAATGTGATATATAATTTTAATTATTACAAATTCTACTATCCTTTCAATAAAAATATCCTCGCGCTTCTGAAAAAAATTAATTTTTTCAAAAAAAACTGTAGAATATAAATCAGTGAGAAAAGCTATCAAAAATGAAAATAAGAAAAGAGGAATGAACTTAGGATGATGTCTTAGATTATCTGGAAACTTGGGAAGTGTATATATTAGATTAGTTCTGAGAGTTTATCGGTATTTATATGTATTTTATTTATAGTTAACATCTGAGTTATTTGGTTGATATAGTTCCAAATTCATTTAATTTGTTGATTGAGGGAAATCCAATAATTTTTTTTTTACTTTAAATAATCGAAGATGCATTCAATCAAAATCACTCTAATTTTGAGTGATAGTAAAAAAATTAAATATTTTATGTCTTAAACTTTTCAGCTTTTTTGATAATATATGAATATTATCGCTACTTTGCTGGCAGAGTGGAAATACGTACACATATTAAAACTCTTTTCATTGAAATTGAATGAAAATTAAATTAAGAGAAAGGAAATTATCATTTTAATTAATTCATTTTTATTCATTCATAATTCATTTCCTCTATCTTTTTCCTTTACTTTTATTGAAAATTTAATCTATTAATTAATCTTTTTGCTAACTATTATTTGAAGGCCTTGCACACTTTATTAAGAGAAGAGATCGGAAAAGAAGAAGAGGAAGAACAAAAAAATAAAATAAATACTCACAAAAAAGAGAAAATAAAATCAAGAATCCATTAAGCACATCAGTGGAGGTTTTGTTTATAGATAGAAATCAATATCCCCTACAAGAACTAACATTTTAAGTTAAGAAATAATGTCTTATCTCGACGATTACATAGAAAAAATTCATTATTTACCACTTGAAGCCAACAGAAATTTACGTTTGATATAAGAATTAGATAGAAGGGCAACCATAGCAAAAGATTTATTAGAGAAATTTTAAGAGGAACTTCAAAAAAGTCTTTAAGCTAGTGGAGGTATTCCTACCAATAAGAAATCCTACAATTTCTCTGAAGAATAGAAAAAAATCATAGAGTGCATTGATAAAACTTAAACAGAATACTACCATCTATCTGAAGAAAAGTGCAAAGTAGCAGATTAAATCTACTAAGAAATACAGCTCTAACATGATGAGTTAAATAATGAAACTAAGAGATTCTTAGGAGAAAACCCTCAAATAAAGAATACCTAAGCTTATTAATCTCCGATCCCCCCTACCTCTGAGAAAGAAAATGATTTGATACCCTCTCAGCTAAAAAAGAAGAAAAAGAATGAAGAGAAAAAAGCTTAGAAGATAAAAGATGCAAATGATAATATAGATTCATATATGAATAGCCCAACAAAATAGCAAGGGGGAGGAAGTCTAAACAGCTCATTCCAAGAGGGCCATGGCTACTCCCATTTGTATAATAATAACTATAATAATAATTCTTCCTATTTATAGAATGGAAAGTTGAATGGAAGCATAAGTAATATAGACTCATTAAAGTCAAGTAAACGTCAAACAAAAAGTAAATATGCATCCTCTAATAGAGAAGAGTAGAAATATTGTTGCGGTCAAAAAATTGAGAGTACTTTTATTTAATGTGATAACTGTGAAGCTTGGTACCATTTAAAATGTGTTGGATTAAAAGAGGAGGACATCAACATAGATGAATGGTTCTGTTCAAAATGTAAAGACACTGGAGGTATCTACAGTACAACTAGCATGTCTGTAGCATCAAAATTAGGTCCTTCCCGTAGTACAGCAACTACCTCTGTCAGAAAATAATCCAAGCTTTCAACTAATTGATGAAATAGTATGCAAAAAACTAAACATAATAAAATATGTATGGTCTGTTTAGGTACCAAATTAATAATTAAAACATCTCATATTAAATATGTGTCAATAACCAGCTTTTACTGAATTCAATACTTACCAACACCTCCTCAACCACCACCATATTCACTTACTTTCTAATAAATTAATATTCTTTAATAATCACCAACCATTTAAAAATATAAACAAAAATTAATATCTCTTATACTAGAATTAGCACTACAACAATTATACCATTACTAAATTAACTTAAATATTTTCTAATTATCTCTTTTGTAAAAGATTTCCTAGTTTTTCTCTAATTCTTGCAAGCATAACAAACAAACAAATACCCTTCATAATAATAATTCCATTTTTAAAAAGAATTTATCCATAAATACTAACTAATTCATTACAATGAGCAATAAAAAAATATTAAATTATCTTCAATTAATTGTTAGTTTACTCCTCCCTCTTCTCCAAATATATTTCATTCAACCAAATGTTATAATATTTTTGGAGTTTTTTCATTCATTTTTTTGTTTTCATATTTATCTACCCATCCATCCAAGTGTTCCTTTATTATAACTATATAAAATTATTTTCACTTTGGCAAGAATCTATAGCTAATAAACTAATTAATTAATTAATTAAGTGTATGAATTCCAAGATTTTGTTTACTGTTTCTAAAACTTCTCTAATTAATATATTCATTTTATACTTCTTTTGACTTAGAATACTATCATAAAAATATCTTTTAAAAAGGTTGTTGATTATTGATTACTTTCCTTTAAATATGTATACCTCAAACTCATTCATTAAGTAAGCTCATATTTATTAAATTTGTTAAAATTGTAGAAAATTTTAAGAGAAAATTGTAGAAAATTTTAAGAGAAAATTGTAGAAAATTTTTAGAGAAAATTGCTAAAATTAGGAAGGGAGTGATAACATTGTTAGAATGCAGATAAATTAAAAACATTTATAAAATTTTATGTAAAATATAGTATTTGCTAAATAAATTTGTCAATTTTGAAAGCTACTGCTTCTATTTTATTATTATAAGGATAATGATTTCATATTAAGATTAAATTTCACTATTTATCTTTTGGAATATTAAAGAGTTAATTAAGAGGAATGTTCTTTTTATTTTAAACCATTTGAGCAAATCTTGTTCCAGCATCAGCAGGCACATTTTTAAGGAAGGGGTGATCAAGCAATTCAGCAAAAGAAGCTCTTTCTTCTGGATTCTTTTGTAGGCATAATTCTACAAAATTGCAGAAATCAGGAGAGTAAACAGCAGGATCTAATCTAGGAGGTGCTTTACTTGAAATGGTATACATAGCCTTTAAAGGGGGCATTCTCAAGTGAGGTGGTTCACCCAATGCCAATTCTATTGCAATAATACCGGTTGACCATACATCAACTTTTTCATTGTACTCTTTCTTTAATATTAATTCTGGTGCCATCCAAGCAGGAGTACCTTTTTAATAGAAATATTTTAGAATTAATTATTTTTAATAAAATTTGATAATTTATTAAATCTAAAAAGATTATTATATTCTAAAAATGTATGATATTTACCTACTACTGATTTTCTTCTTTACTTTTCTTAAGTAAGTTGAGTTGCAAAACCAAAATCTGCTACCTTAACTTCTCCATTTTTATTGACTAAAATATTGTCAGATTTAAGATCTCTATGGGCTTAATTTTGTAAATGAATGAAATTAAGGCCTTAAATAATTTCTCTTAACACATAGCTGATGATATCTTCAGGGATAGTTTTGAAATTTTAATAAATAACTTCTGTGAGAGCACCTCCATTCATGTATTCAATGACCATGAAAAGACAACCCATGTATTTAAATGTTTCGTAGTATTTAACAATGTTCTTGTGTTAACAGATCTTCATAATTGCCATTTCTATTTTAATTTTACTCATTGAGCTATCATCACCTACTTTCATTACTCTAACAGCATATTCTTCATTCTTTGTCTTTCTTTTCGTAGCCTTGAAAACTTTACACATAGCTCCCTTACCTAGTGTTTAATAAGAATAATTTATAAAATTGAATATCTAAATAAAATAATGATCGTAAATTCTAAGATGATAGATAGATTAGTAAATAGAACTAAATTATTATCAAAAATTAATTTGGAAAAAGAAAAATTGTTAAAAACTTAACAAAAAAAAGTGAGATTTAGGGAAAGAATATTTATTTTATTGAAATCATTATTACCTAATTAATCTCCAAAGTTATAAAATTTCGAAGGGTCATCCTCTTGAAGAAGAATATTTTCTACTTCTTTCAAGAACTATTCATTTGTAGGGAGTACAATCTTTTTAGGAGCTTCAATTCCCTAATCATAATTTTGTATAATCTAAATCATATTCATTGGATTCTCCTTAATTTCTTCATTGTTTATCCCTTAGACTTTGAATCTATTTTTATTTAAAGATAATTGATTATCTCCTATCTCTTATTAGATAGATAATATTTTATTATTGAACCCATAAATTGATTTTCAGCCTCTTAAAATTCAAATTATGCATGCTTTTATTTAATAATATTCTATTCATCAAAATATGAATATTTATTTACCTTTCCTCCCACTCTGGGGGTAAACCTCTAAGACCATATGGAGCACTTGGATCAACTTCAATATGATGAACACGAGTAAAGTTTTCGGGAGTTGAAACAGTATATGAAAGCATTTTAATTAATTAAGTAATCTAATCTGGAAGTTCAGTTTCTACTCTAACTACATCTGGCATTTTTTTTGTTTTTACTGTCTTACTTTCATCTATATCTAAGCCTAATCCATATTTTTTCCATTCTTCTGGTACATTAATCAACTTCCCATTTTTGTCAACTTAGATAGATATATGCTTTTGAAAATTGAAGGGTTTTCCTTATTCAATTTCATCTGAGTTAACATTCTTATCTCCTTTTTCTTTTGAGCCGTTTCCACCCATTTATTATTGAAATGATATTTTTTATTATTTTTATTTTAACTATCTCCTCTTTTAATGATTATCTTCTTCAATTTACCTTTATGAATATAGCAAAAATTATGATATATTTGTTTGATAAATTAATATAATTGTTATTTGTTTGTGGTAATTATTTCTATTAAAAAAACAAAATAATGAGAATGCATTAATATTAAAAGAGTTTATGTATTTGCCTAATACTAATTTTTGATGATTGGTAAACTAATACTATTACTTTTTCCCTCATCAGAAGATATCATTTCAACTATCTATATTTCTATTTCTTTAGTATACCAGTAAAATTATTAAATTATATATCTTCCCTTATCAGCCAAATCATAAAAATAATCAACTTTCAGAATATTATTGGTCTATCTTATAGGTTAAATAAACTAATTCTCAAATTTAAGTAAATTTAGTATTCAGATATAATATTATTAAAATTAAAAAGAAAAATAATTATTATTTAAATGTACAAAATGATATAAAATATATAATTTTTAACAAAATTTATGTCAAGTGATTAATTTATAAGGATACCAAATATTTATTTTATAAAAAACATAATAAATCCTAGTTAGGATATTATTTTTACCCCTAGGATTTTCTAATTTTTTATTTTAACTTTAAAAGATTGATAATCTTAAAATTATTTCTTATAAGATGATATTCAAATTTCACAATTATTATACATTTCATTCCTATTAAAACATAAAATTATCGATTTTATAATCGAAATTATAGATAGCCTAACATAATATTAATTTTAAAACTAATTTAACAGCAATTAATTTGTGTCAAATGTAAGATAAATTAACAAGTTATTTTAGCTTAATTAGTTTTTATTAAATCATATCATTCGATCCATACCTATTAAGTTGATAATAGTAAAACATTTAATAAAAAAATAAGGGGCCAAAAAAAGAATTACTGTGTTTGTAATTTCAAAACTGAGAGCTTTTCACAAAAGGAAAGAGACCTTACAAATTCCAATTAGGATTTGATGGGAAGAGGACTTTGTATATATATTGAATATTGTTAAGAATATATATTTAATAAATAATTACCATATAAATAAATGAAGGTAGTATAAATCCTCACATAAACTTATGCTAACAGCTAAATTTGCATATCCTTAGGTCTCCAAAAGATTATTTCTAAAATTTTAAAAATTAATTTAGCTTATTATGATTTGATTAGAAATATTATAAAATAAATATTACGCTAAAAGGAGAGTTAATCTTTAAAGGTAAGGTAATTTAAAGAATACTTAATTAAATTGAATTATTCCTTCATCAGTTATCGAATTTTTACTTTAATAAATTTATGTAGAATTTTTTCTTTTTTTATCAAAAATCTTAAAAGTTAATTTTTACGTTAAATCTAAGTGTAAAGATTTTAAATTTCTTAAGATAGAAATATGTTTTCCTAGATCCTTAGCACCTTATTAACCTAGAAAATTATTGCTTTTAAATAAAATATAGTTGTAAGATTATTAAAAAATTAAAATACTTACGAATTTCCTAAATGTAATGATGTTAAATTTATGCACTTTTACAAAGGTTCTGTAAATCTAGAAAAATAGCATTCATAAATAGCATTTTATAGAAAACTTTAAATAGTTAAAATTATGATAAAATTTTTATAAGATTCTCTTAATTAATGTTCATAAATAATAGTTGTTCTACTCAACAATAGCAACAAAATTTAAATTAGGAATGAAATTTTGATAATAAAATGATTTAAGAAGCTAAACCTTTATTAATAAAAATATTATATTTAAATTACCCCATTTGAATACTCAGTTCTTATAAATGTTTGCATTTAGAGATATTTTAACCTAATTAGATAATAGTTTTACCTTCGATCCCTTCATTTGAGTTAGACCTTTAATATATCTTATTATTAATTTATTTTTAAAATAATAATTCAAATTACTTTAAGTTTAATTTTAAAATTTTAAGGTTATTTAATATTTCAAATCCTTTTGCTAACTCTGAAACATCTTCTATTAAATTTAACCTAATAATTTAATAATTAAGAAATAAACAATATATTTTATTAACCAATCAAGTTTGATTTACGAAAATTAGAGGTCTAAATAATTTAACTTTAGGCATTTTAGAATTTTTTAACTTAATGATTTGAGTCCTTCTGATTAAATATTATTTTGGCTTAGTTGAATAAAGATTAAATTAAAAAGATATGATACAATTTATTTTACTTTAAATTTATAGTGAGAGTAGTGAGACTCTATAGTTTTTCAATACTTAAACTTAAATAAGAGATGTCTTTATCTGTTAACTTATTATATCTAAAAATAATTTATTAATTTAATTTGCATAAATTGAAGGAAATTTTACTATAAAGATAGATTCAAGATTTTCAAACTCTGCCATTTTTCAATTTCCTTAAAAAACTATTAGTTTTCTTCACCTAACTGAATAGAGCTAAATAGATGTCTTAATTAAATTCTAGTAGAATTATCAAATTAATTTACTTTAAAATTAATTCTAAGTTAATTAAATTCTTTAAACTAGAGATTGCCTTTGCAACAAATAAAGCACCATCATTTCCTAATTTATTAGACCTTTTATAAATATAAAATGCTAAAGAAAAATTTTAATTTTTCAGAAATATTTACGAGAAATCTAATAACATTATTTCTAAATTCTAACAATTTTAAATCTAAGAAAGAAAAGAAGATAAACCAGACTAAGTTATAAAGTTATGACTTAATTAATAGATTAGGTTATTAATGAAAGTATTTTCCATATTAATTAATTTTACTTTAGTATTAAACTCAATGAATTCAGGTTGG
This sequence comes from Tetrahymena borealis, assembly GCA_000260095.1. Taxonomy (NCBI): domain Eukaryota; phylum Ciliophora; class Oligohymenophorea; order Hymenostomatida; family Tetrahymenidae; genus Tetrahymena; species Tetrahymena borealis. The sequence continues at coordinate 229,018 of JH651258.1, read as the reverse complement.
GATAACAAGAAATTTCTTTCCATAACTTTTCAATCTATTCGTCTCCTATTTCTTTTGAAATATTTGAAATAGAAATGTTCATTATTGAAAGATCTTCTTAATTTAACTTTCATTTTATTTAAAAAATTTATTAATTATATTTTAATAAGCTTAATTTTAATTGTACTTTTTAACAAACAGTTTATTCACTCATTCTTTAATTCATGTTTTTTATTTATTTATTTGATTTATTGTTTGTATTTTCTTCTAAATTTTAATTTATTTATTACTAAATATATCAAAAGATGCTTAATTTTATAAAAAGTATTTAAATTAATAGTTTTAGTATCTAAATCTAATACGAAATTGCTAATTAAGCCTCGTTTCTTATGTTGTAATAAGTTAAAAATCAACATTTAAGTAAATTTATAAAACAACCATTATTTTAATTTTTAAAATAATTCTCAATTTAAATCAGTAAAATAGATTAATTAGCAAGATTGTGTATTTTTATTAAATAATCTACCTATCTATCTACCATTATAAATAAAGTAAATTAAAATTTACTTCTACAAAACTTTTATTGATAGATTTTTCTCTGCACTAAATATTGTGATTACAAATTATAGAAATTTAATTTGAATAATAATATATTGCCGATTCTTCCAAAAAGAATAATAAATATGTAAATAGTAAATTTTATATATTAAACGATAGAAATGTATCCGTTTTAAAGATTTATATACATAAATAAAAATAGATTTATTATCTAATTATATCAAAATTGCAATTAGGTTTTTAGTGAATTGTTACTTTTAAAATCACTTACAGAGTTAAATTAATTAATTTTATATTAGGGTAAAATTCCACTAGAGTTTACATTGTTCTAATTGTATTAAGGAGTTTGAAACAATGCTCTCTAATAAGGTTAATTATTAGGAGGAGGTGAAGAGAAATGAGTACTTTGTGACATATTAGGATTAATCATTTATAGTTATTGCTATTAATTATTATTAGAGAATCCTTACTAGTTCAACAAAGATATAGCAGTAGTATTTGCATTAGTTTTATTAGGAGTAGAGAATAAATTTGTAGATGGAGAGGTTTGTGGATAGTATAAAATAGGAGATACGTTGTAAGTGGTAAGGACAGAATTAGAATTGGTATCATGATTTTAGTTGTAACTTTAATTGAAGATATTTGCACTATTTTTATTCAGACATTTCTCACAGAATACTTATTTCTTCCCATATTTATAAACTCTTAAATTATTGCAATCTTCAATCATACAAACATCATCTGCTTTAGCATACTAAATTGTTTCAGTGATAGCATTTGAGTTTTCATTTAATTCTTCCATTTAATTGTTATTATTATTGCTTTTCTTCTAACTCTCAAATTACAATTGTTGTTTAATAAGATCTCCCATTCCCTATCCGTAATTATCTCTATTATTTGTCATATCTATCATCTAAGATTATCTTTCTGACAAATACATCTGCTTTTATCTAATCTCATCTATATATTCTAATAATGTTCTATTTATAGGAGCATCTCTTACATCTTAATATCCATACTATACTGAACATTAAGTACAGATAAACACTAAATTTGATTGCACTTACACTTTAACACAATTCTCGCAGAATGTATGTCCACAAAGAAGAACTCTAGGTATTGTTCTCTCGACATCCCATTCAAATAAGCAAAGCTTACAGCAACTCATAAGTGAATTGATGAATAAATATTCTAAAATGCTTTGTTGAAATCTATTTTATTTATTTGTATAAGGATCTAATTATTTTTGAAGCGCTCTATTACTTATTTTTTATTTTATGTAATATATCTATTATGAATTTTATGTACTAATAAGTTATTAGTATTTCTTTAATTCCTCTTCAACCAAATCTATAATTATTACTAATATTTCTAATAATTTACAAAGATTCTAATAGTTTCTTTTCAAATTCAAACTTTACAATTACTGCACAAAAAAATCATATTTCTACTTGATTATTTTCTTGTCAGGTATTATTGTTCAAAAAAAAAAATAATCAAAATACTTAAAATACCTCCTACATTAATACAAATAAGTAATTAACTTTACCTTTTTCTTATCTTATCTTAAATTATTAAATAATCTACTTTAACCAAATTATTTAAAAGTTATAAAAATATTAAATTTTTAAAATGAAAATCAGGTTTATTGGGAGGATAATAAGTAAATCTATTCTATTACTTATTTTATTTGAAAATCCTTAATTACCAGGCAAAATATTTCACCCTTTAGTTTATTATTATCAAGAAAGATTCATTTGAAGAGAAGAGTTTTTGATTTAAATTATTTAATATTAAGTAATACAAAAATATATAGATATAGTTAAAGTAAGTTGATTATTAGTAGGTTATAGGAAATAATTAATTATCAAAATTTAATAGATTAGTTATTTTAGTCTATTACAATATAAAGTTTAAGTTAAGGTATATTATCTCTCAAAATCATTGAGTTAAGGCAAAAAATGGAGCCTAAAGAGCTTCATCTGAGTTAAGACGTTTTTCAGGAACTATCTAAAGCAAAGCCTCGAGTAATTGAATACCTTCTCCTCTAATTTATTACTAAAAGCGAGGATCAGTCCTCAATATATTCTAAGGAAGGAATTAGGGGAAAGTCTTCTTAAAATCTTCATATTTTTTAAGATTTGGCCAAATAGCTTCATTCGGGGTACCAGTGAATTAAAAGATCTTAAAAAGCTAGTCTATTTGAGAATCTCCCATAAGAAGAGGTTTATATGTAATAAACTCTGCTAAGATACAACCTACAGACCACATATCTATAGAAATATCATATTAATTCTCACCTTTAAATAATAAGAAAAAAGAATTTTAACAAATAAAATTGAAATAGCTGTTTGTTTATTTTTCCCTTTAAAAAATTATATTTTAAATCTAACTAAATTTTTTAAAATTCCTGTAAATTTTTGTTTACTTTTCTATATTTGGCATTTAATTTGGAATACAGAAATAAATAGGATTAATTTATCCTACAAATATAGGATTATATCTAAAAATATTAGAATATGCCTTTAGAAAGAAACATTTTAGTTGAAAAATATATTACCTAGTAATAAATCCGCAGAACGATACCAGAGAGTGACTATATCTTTTGTCAATTCTTTAAGGGGATAATTAAATGCCCTAGCTAGACCAAAATCAGCTAATTTGATCTCACCTGTTGCACTAACTAATATATTCTAAGGCTTTAAATCACGGTGGAGTATACCTTATGAGTGGCAGTAATCAACCCCTTCTAATATCTATCTAAATTGATTCTAGTAGAAACTAATTGGCTAAGCTACGTTGGAATTATGTAATTTTTTTAAATATCCTCTCAAATCTTATCTATATTTATGAAAAAATTAATTAATATCCTTATAATATGGTAATTTTCATTAAAGTTGCTTACGGATAATATTCAAAAACTAAATTGATCTTCTATTCATCAGGGAAGATGTAGACATCAATAAGTTTGACGATATTTTTATGTTTAAGCTTCTTTAAAATAGAGATTTCTCTGAGAGTTGTAGAAGGAACTCCTTCATCTTCAGCAGCATCAATCCTAATTTACTTTATTGCTACTATTTGGTTTAATTGGGTATCTAAAGCTTTAAAGACAACACCATAGGTACCCTCTCCTAACTTTTCTTAGGTCTAATATCTATTCTAAAATTAGGCATAAGTAGTCATTTTAATTGAATATCTAATCTTTTTTTTAAAGGTTTTTTGTTATGTTTTAAATGTCTCTTATCTATCTATTATTATTATTATTGTTGTTGTATTTATTAATTACTAATTATAATTTTTCTTTTCCGCAAATTTAATTTTTTATAAGTTAGTTGTGTTTAGATGATTAGAAACGAAATGCTTGACAAGGAATTTACCAATCTCTACTAATAAAAAAGATCCTTAGTGGATTTAAAAAGGGTCTTTAATAATATACCACTCTTGATATTAATTATGATGATCTCTTGTAAAAGAAATAAAGGCTATTAGATTGTTTATGTTATCTTTGAAACTCAAATAAAAATTAATTTGTTTAAATCACATAAATTATTAATGAATATTTTTAAATCTTGAGATAGACAAATTAAACACTTCCTATTTTTTTATCATTTATCCAAAACCATTTCATTTATTCGAATTCTAAAATAATATATCAGTAAAGTTAACAATCTATCTATTCCTTTTGGATTTTTCTAAGCATTTCTAATGAAATAAAATATACCACAAACATATTAATAAAATAATAAATAAGATTAATGGTTATTCATATTATATAGAATCTTGATATCTGATAACAATTAATTTAACCTACAATTAATAATTATAATATATATTCCATATAAAGAAACTTTTTTTCATTAGGAATAGGTTTAAATAATCTATCAAAAAATTTATTTTTTAATTAAAAATTATAATTTTAAATTATTTCCTAAAAAAATAAACTTATGCCTGTAGCCCTTCCTATCCTGTCTTGTATTATTCTCCCTCAGTAGCTTAAATCTTTATAAAGATATTCATTAGAAATTCAATTATTATTTAATAAATACTTTTTAAAAGTAAATAAATCCAGTGTATTTTAAATTTCATAATCTTATGTAAATTTTTAGTATTTATTACTAAAATATTTGATAAGGATTTAAATTGATATTTATGAAGAGATTTAAAACTACAATCTTAAATTTGATTTATTAATTAAATAAATTAATAAATAAATAATAAAATACAAAAAGTAACATAGAACTAAAATCATTATTATCAACTATAATACCTTTTATACTTACTATTTAATAATTAAGAATATTTTATTCAATTGCAAATTGATTAAAATTATAATTAAATTTTATAATTATTTAAAGCAATTCAACTAAATGTTTTTTATTTAAGTCTTTTTAAATTAAATTAAGCTTAAAATTATTTGAATTAATTATTCAATAACTGCTAAATTTTAATTAAAATATGGCAAAGTAGTTTCTATTTATTTACGTTAAATAAGCCTGAAAATCAATCATAATTTTAAGGAAGAATATTTTTTTAACAATAGATATAAAAAATAAGATTTATTAGAAAACTATAAATAATAAGAAATCTAATAAACTTGAAAGGTTAATAAGCTTTGTTCATTTACGATGTTTTAACTAATCATATTAAGGCAAAGAAAGGAATGGCATAGTAAAATATAAAAATGTTTTACAAATATAATTTTTTAAAAATATGTTAAAACATAGAGTAAAAATCATTCCATTAGGAAAAAGAGTTTTTTACAATAAAAAACGAAATTAGATTTTTAATTTTTTGTACTGGTTCAGTTTGTAATAAGCCACCGTTCATATTTTATTTATGATAGGATGATTAAATTTAAACATCATAATTATAGAACCCTCAAACAAATTTTTTTATTAAAATTCTGATTAAATTTATTATGGTTACGGAATATTATTTTATTATTTAGAACTAATTTTTATTAAATTTTAGAAATTACATTAAGATATATTCACTTCTCTTTTTAGAAATTAAGCAATTGTAAATATGTCTAATTTAATAGAATTGTAATTTATACTTTTCTTTTAGAAAACTATTCAGTAAACCTTTAAACAAATTTCACGAAAGGATTTTATTAAAAGGTATTAAAAAGTGTCAGTAAGATAAGAAGTTTATTTCTTTAATACTAAAATTTTAATAATATTAGTATGGATAAGAATCGTATGTTTAACTTATAATTCCATTAACATCCATCTTTTGGTAGATCAAAAATGTATTTTTTCTTTATTTTATAATCTAAAAAGCAACTAGATAGTTAAAAAATCCAAATGAATTTTATTTTTTGATCCAGTTAAACAATCCCTTAAGTAAAGGTTATTTCCAAAATTAGATTTCATAGAAAACTTTAATTCAATAGTTTCCTCCTTACCTTACTTTTTTCACAAATTAGTTGTTAAAATTAAATTCAAATTCTATTATATTTTAAGGTAATAGTTGTCTAGCATTGTATAGTTTCCATTATTAGGTTATTATATTTTAAATGAGTTAGGCAATAAAAATATCTAATTCATATATTTATTTAATATATGCTCTTGATCTTTATCTCTTTATCTCTTTATTATTTAGAAATTTTATTGATTTGCTAGAACCTTTTTATCATAGTTATTTTGTTTAGATAATACATACCTTAAATAAATAATTTATGTAAATATCAGGTAGGTATCTTTAATAAGCTTGAATTCAATAAATAAAAATAATCTTTAATTCAAGGAATAATAAGCCTTATCTTTTAAATAGGTGAATGTACTCTCAATAAGAACATAATTTAGATATAGTTTACACTTAAGAATGAGGAAATGAATGAAAATATTGAATAAAATAATTGAAATAATTCTTTGAATTGAAATATCTTCTAATCTTCTATATTTTTCATTAGTCTATAATAATAATTTATGTAATTACTAATTTATCAAACTACTTACAGTATCTTAGAGTATGCAAAAATAATTAATAATTAAATTAGAAAAAACCATTAGTCAAGAAATATATTTATTTCACTTTATAATAAAAAATCTTTTGAGAGGAAAGTAGCTTACATTTTATATAGAATAAACATAGTAATTTGAAAATTTGAATTTATCGAATTCGAAATAGTAGGAATTCAAAATAGCAGGAATTAAAAGAAAATAAGTGTAATACTATATTTATTTTTATTATGTAAAAGGAAAGTATTTCTGATCAAAGAAGTATTAATGATTTTAAATTGAGTTAAGTTTGATAATAATACAAAGCAAGTTATAGTAAGTGAAGGATATCTTAACAAATTAATAGTAAGCAATATATAAACAGATAGGGTCGTAATACTAAGCAAATACAGTGTAAAGAAATATAAAAGGTAATATTATTAATAAGAAATAGAGGTGCAGTAAAAAGATTTATGCATTAAGAGTTTCGTAATGTAATTTCATAATATAATTATGTAAGATGATTGATTGTTTATAGATATTTTCTAAGAGAGTTTTTAATTGTAATTTATATGTATATATTGGTTGATCAAGAAAGAATATATTCTAATATAGCAATGTAAGAAGAGTAGTGTAGAAATTTATTTGCTTTTATTTTTTATTCATATTGAACATGAGGTGGAAAGTTATTCTTCATCCAAATCCTCAAATTCTTTTCCTAGTTAAAAGAGGTATTCAGCTGAATATTTCATGGACGAAGAGTCTTAAAGTTTTAGTAAGAAGACTTCGATTTTAAAAATATTTTTTTCATTTGTAATAACATTTTATTGTAAGATGTAATAGAGTTAATCTCTTGCATTGATAGTGAGGCTAATATACTATGCTATTTTTGAGAGATAAAGTTAGTATTCGGATTCAAGTTTTTATTATTTAAGCAAATGAAGAATGTCAATGAAAGTACAGAGGTCTTCCCCCACAGAGCTGAAGGAACCAGTCTTTTATTTATAGATTCCAAGAAGTTATTTTCTAAGTAATTCAATTTCAGTTTTCATTTCCTTGAATGTTTGTTTAGCGCTCGCAGAGTTCAAGGCTTTTCCGTTGTTTGATGCTTTCTGTCCCATGTGGTTTGAAAAGATTATTCTTTATCAGGAAAGATATTCTTGTTTTGAGTTAGTTTTTTGTTTAAAATTTTTTAACACAAAAAAGATAATTAAGTAGATCGCTTTAAGCAGCAATTTTTTTCTTTTAATAGAAATTATTATTGAAATATATTTTGATTAATTGTTTTTAATTAGTATTCTTTATCTTACTAAAAATCATGCATATACTTTTTTTAATTCAAAATTTATTAGAAAAGGTAGAAAGATTCATTTAATTAAAGATATAGACTAGACTATCTTCATCATAGATTGATTGGCTATCATAAAAATTAGTGTGATACTCTTTTTCTTTAAATAGTAAAGATTTCTTGAAAAATCATTATTTGGATTGATTTATAAAATAAGAAATATTACTTGGATGGTTATCATTCAAAGTTTGGATAAAGTAAGATATTAAGTACAATGCTTCAATAGATGAGTAGAATAAAGAATGTAATAAATTTTCATTTATCTTTTTAACGTATTGGATCGATAATATATAATGATTGAATCCTTAATGTAATTAATTTGGTCTATTTTAGAATCAAACGCATACTATACTCCTAATTAAATTTAAACAAGGCGTTTAGCAGATTTCTTTTACAGAATTAATTTTCATGCTTTTACAGGAATTATCACAATTTCCTTTTATCCTGTAATACAAAAATATAATTTTGGCATTTAATTATGTTTAGAACTTTAAAATTGTTACATATACAAAGTAAAATTAAAAATATGTGATAATAATTTAATCATTTATTATTATTACTGTAGACTATCTATCCAAATTTTAACATGTTACTCAACAATTAAATTAAAAATCTTTGTTTCAATAATTATCTTCTGTTTGGAAGGAGATAGCATTCCATAGAACTTTAATATAAAATTTACTTATAAAATAATTATCTAATAATAGATAATAAAGATAAGAATTGAGAAAGTATTTCTAAGTTGAGATATTTTGGTAGTAATAATACAGTTAAACTTTCAAAAAAAATATTCCCAATGAAAATTTATTTTAATAGTATTTATTAGTAATCTACCAAATGAGAGTTTTCATAATTCTGCAAAATGATATCAATTTAACTGAATCTTATTCAATACATATTTTAGACAATTCAATAATAACCAAATAATAAAATTTAAATACTTAAAATACGTACAGCATATATGCTTATAAATCATTTATTATTTATTAATAAATTATGTGGAGGGTAAAATAGAAAATTTTTTAATTTTAATTTGAGTAAATGAATAGTATTTATAATAGAATTATAAAAATGGTCAAATACTGAATATAGATTCGATCCCTAGTATTTATTCTTATAGTATTAATCTATATTTATAATTTCCTTCCTTATTATCTTATTTACCAGATCAAAATATTTAAATCTCCCTAATATTAAGTAAAGCTTACATGTTTTTGAATTTAAAATAATCTTTCAATTTATTTTTATTCTATTTGATTATTATATTTTTTAAAATTTATTTCTCCACCCTTATTAAATAGTTTTGATTAATATTGCTTTATTCATTCTTTTTTATTTATGGTAAAAATAAAATAATGTTGAAAAGTATTAGAGATTAATGTATTTTAGCTAAATAAAAATCTATTAGTATAATATTTTAGACTTTATTAGATATATTTTAAAAAATATTTCAGATTATGTTTAATTCAAAAGTTATTTTATAGTCTTAATTTATGAAATATATTAACTAATAAGTATACACTTTGCAATAAATTCTTTCTGTATTTAATGCAAGTATAATGAATTATATATTTGTTTCTTAAGATGAAGGATTTGATAAGTAGATAGATAGATACATATTTTTGTTTAGATTTTTAATTAAAATATAATTCATTTGTTAAACAAATCTTAGATTCTCTTTTCTTTTATTATTTTTATTTATTATTAGAGTAAATACATGAATAAGTACATGATACATTAAAAGTTGGGTATTTATTATTTTCTTATGATAAATAAATGAGATTTAACAACCTATAGTTAAGAGTTTGAATTTTTTCATCAAAATATTAGGAATCACATCATTTCATCATTGTTAATTATATTTTTTTCATTATTAAACTGTAAAAATCAACTGAAATATTAACTAAATCAAAAAAAAAAAAGAAACCAAAAACTAATTCATTAATTAAGAAAGAGCTAACTAACAAATAAAAACATTCCCAACAAAAAAAGGAAAGAAAGAAGAAGAGCTCTCTAAATACTAAACAAATTATATAAAAGGAAGAACATTTAAACTTAAATTAAAAGGCAAAGAATTTTAGTTAAAAGGGAAGCAGAATAGTGATAATGTAGAATTTTTCAGCTCAAGACATAACTTATGCAAACTATAAGGAGAAGTTAGACATGGTGTTGAAAAATTGCAAGTAGAATGAAATCATCTTGAAAAACTAATAGAGAAGAAGCATTAGTCGCTCAAATTCAAGAGAAAAATCTTTAAATGTAAAATCTAAACAACCAGCTCCTCTTTAAAAATAGCCAGTTATAAATTAAAGCAATAGTGGAAGTACATAGTAGCAAGGCAGTAAAAAGAATTTAACAAGAAATAGGAATTTATCTATTACTACTTCTTATGAAAAAAAATAAAATAGCAGTCATTAATCTAATTCTAAATAAATTGGATAGGGCAATAGTACCTGTACTAACAACAAAACAGCTTAAAATTATGTTTAATCAGGCACTCAATCTGTCTAGAACAAATCCCTATCTAAGAAACTGAATAATCCATAAAGCTGTAAAAATTAGAATAATTCTGTTAGCAATAACAACAACATTAACAATAATGTAAATTAAATACCTTCGCATTAATAAAGTAATAATTTAACTCCTGGAATGGGAGGTGAGTAATATCACAATTTTTCTAGCTTTTTCAGTTCATAATCAACAAAGAATAATATAAATAATAATCTGCTAAATAATTCAATTTAAGGAGTACAATAAGTTCAAAAGAATAGCGATAAGATAACACTATTCCTTCAACACTTATAAGGTAATGATTCTCCTATGAAGTAAATCTAATAAATTTAAGATAAACTATAATCTTATCATCACAATAATAACTAAATTAATGCATAATAATATGGAAATGCTATTTAATAGCAATTAAATAGTAGCATCAATAATCAAACATTAAATCTTAATAACAGTTATTCCAATAACAACCCTTAGCTTTCTTTACAATAACTTTAACAATCTCTTCATTAGAGATAAAGAGTTAACAGTAATGACTGCGTATTCAATATTAACTAATCCAGTATCACTGCAGCCGGTATGCAATCGGACTAATACGATCCTTATAAAGCATCCTATTCACATTAAGATAGTCTTCATCAATTCTAATCAAATGATTAAAATATTTCAATCTAGCATTAAAATCAGAAGTAACCAGTAGCTTAAGTAAATCTTAAATTGAATGTCCAATCTAAGAACCTTAAGAATAACTCATAGTCCCCTGTTTATAATCCTTATACATAGAAGAAAAATGCTTTTTCTATGCATTCTAGTGCATCATCTAATGATCCTAATAAATGTTTATTGAATCAGTTTGAGGATTAATTCACACCTTCTTCTTCAATAGCTCCTTAGAATAAATTTATAGATCTATCAGGAGCTAATATATAAATATCTAGTATAGCACTTGACAAAAAGATGAACATAAATGAATTGAACGATATTACTTCTCAACAACATTCTTAATTCTTGAAATAAAAGACATAGTAACTGATAGAGAGTTAGTACCACCATTAATAGAATAACAGCGAAAACTATGATGACTTGAGTAATAATGAAGATAATGAAATTCTAGCTGCTTCTATGCCCGTTGATTGCAATGTTGGATAATGTATTCAAGATGATGAGTATCTACATACTCCTAAATAAAATATTTATTCTGAAATCACTAAATCTTAATAACTTCCATACTAACACACACCAATCACTTACAATCAACCTAAGTAGTCTCTTGGAGTTCAAGGCGAGAAAATAAGGTCAAAAAGTTTTGCAGATTAAGAATATTAAAGTGAGATGGTTATTTCAATTGAATAATAACAAAATAAAATATTTTAAAAGAGAAGAGCTTTAACAATAGCTGATGATAGCTATGTTGTCTTGAAAAACGAAGATGAATAAGACAGTAAGATATTTGGAGATTCAATCAAAGTTAATCATACTTATAATGGTGAGGGTGGAGAATAACATTATTAAAAGGCTAAAAGAAAATTAGTTATCCCTAAAATATAGAATTTTGACCAAATGATTGAAGAAAAGAATTAGTAAATGGATTATGAAATACCTCCACATGTGTATAATGAAACATTCTAAGGTGAAGAATACTCTAGCTCTCATGCTACAAGTGAAATGAGGTCAGAAACTCATGATTCATTGAATTAAACATAAAATTTAGAAAATAATGTCAATCAAGATTCAATAAATTTACACCCATCTTTGAAATCCAATCCAATGCAAGGTTATAGAAATATAATGAAAGCAATGGAAATTAGTGGTAAGGACAATGATGCAGAGATTAAAGCATTAAAGGTTACTATTAGAAAGTTACAATACAGAGATGCCGTTTTAAGATAGAAGATAGCTAAGATGACAACAACTCATCAAGAACAATAAGAAACAATTTAAAAATTAGATGCCGAAAACAATGAATTGATTAATTAAGTAAATGCATATTCTGAATAACACGAACTATATGAATCATAAGTTAACCAACTTTAATATGAATTATAACAATTTTAAGTTCAAGTTGAACAACTACAAATAAGCTAAAATAATAATTAAATTGATAACGAAGTGAGAATATAAATTGCCTAATACGAAGAGGCAATGGAAAACTTAAGACAATAATTAGTTTAATCTGAGTAAACTACTGAAGAGTTAAGAGAAAAACTTTAAGATCAAGAAGATATTTAGCAAGATTTATAATAACAGTTAAGTTAACGAGATGAAGAAATATAAAAGCAATAATATGGATTCTTAGAAAAGTTAGCTGAATTCTAGGAAGAAAACATTAGAATAAATCAAATCTTAAAAACCCAATCTGAATAAGTACTTAAAAACGATGAGAAACAATAGTTAACTAAATAAATAAATGATCTAAATTCTGAAAATGAGAAATTATATGAATAAATAGCTTCTCTCTTAAAAGAAAACGAGCAATATAAGCAATAGAAGGAAGTCGTAAGTAACGTAAATGACCTCTCACTAAAGTCTCTAAAACTATTAGATGATAATTCTAAGTTAATGGATGAAAATAGGACTTTACAAGCAAACATACTTATATTAAATAAAGACAATAAATAATTAAAAGATGGAATCTTATCTCTCCAATAACAAATCTAACAAATATAAGATCCTTAAGATAAATAATCTCCTTCAAACACTAAGCTCGATGAGACCAAGTATATATAAAAAATTGAAGAGTCTTAATGTATTATCTAAGAGCTAAAACTAGTAAATCAATAACTACTTTAGAATATTTAAAACCTAGAAAACAAAAATAAAGAATTGTGCAGTCACTGTTCAGCCTTAGAATCGAGAGTCAATTATTAAATTGAAAGTATGAAACAACTATCTAGTAAATAAAGTAGAGAAGATACTCCTTTAGAAAAGTCATTGCAGGAGGTAAACAAATAATACAAATTACTTTTTATTTAAAATTAATTATTAATACTAATATTAATTACAGTAAGTTAACATCCTTTAGAAAGAAGTTGTTACAGAAAAAGAAAAATGTGAAACCCTTGAAAAAAAGATCATCTAGATGTCTCAAAAGAATTCATTAAACTAATCGATTTAATCGAAATAAGGTAAATTAATATCTAAACATTTAAATATTTTTGTTAAAATTTTATTTTTAAAATATCTTTAAAAGAATATCAAAGTGAAGAGATGATGAGAATGAAATTAGAAAATGATGATTTAAAAAAGGAATTAGAAGAATAGTGTAAGGAAAAGGAGTGCCTTGAGGAAGTACTGAAGAACTATTTGCTTTAGAGAGAATTAGAGAAATTAAAATTATCAGGAGACTAGAAGATCTTAAATGAATAAGAATAGGATGATGAAATAGCCTAGGTTTTCTAATCAGACAGTAAATTAAATGCCTTCTTGAATAGCTAATAAAAGACAAATACTGATTTGAATTCTTAGCTACTAAATTATTTCTCTAACAGCAACTAGAATAAACAAACCTAGTTAAGTAACCACCTGAATAATTTAAATCAAGGAGAGAATTATCACATGTATAAACGTAATAGTAATTGTACTATGACTGGAGGAAATAACACAAACTACTAGATTTCTATAACTGAATGCAGCCAACTTTCTTTGCTTGATGAAGATGGTAGAGTTAGAATGAATGATGATGAAGAGGAAGAAGTTGAAGCTGATGAGGAATTTAGATCAAATTTCCACAGAAATAATATAAATAATAATAATATAGGGGACAATTAAAATTAAGATCCTCAAAATACAAGCAGTAACTTACATCATTTAACCAGCTCTAACACAAATATTAATAATAACAACTTTAATAATAATAATAATACCATCCACTCAAATAATATTTTAAAGAAGAGTTCTGCTTCTTCTTCCCATTTCTTGAGAGAGATAGATAGTAATATTTAGATCTTAATCAATAATAATAGTAACAATACTCTTTTAAATAATATTTAGCAACTTCTCAACACGAGTAGCAGTAGTAATCTCCTTAGCAGAGAAAATACCACTAATAATAATAATAATAATAATATAACAAAAATTCCTAATCCCCCCAACCAAGAGCAATAATAAACAACTTCCATTCCCTCAACAAGCAATCTCCTCCAAAATCTTTAATTAACACCCATTCCCTCAAACAACTAGCATCAGCAAAATTTATCTCACCAAAATCTCTCTACAAAGCTGGTAACTTATCATCACTCTCAAAAAACTAAAGAAAATGACAATCATTTCAATATGTCTCAACCCCTTCTCATAAGTTCTGTACAAGTATAAAACCCTCTATAATAAATGTAGTAGCAAAAAGGTTTTTCTGAAAAATTATAGTACTAATAATAATGTGCTTCTTAAGTGAAATCCACTAATCAATACCTTAAAAATAAGGAGAATGAATATCAAAAAACTTAACTAAATTAATTTACTCCTCATTCAATTGCACCAAATACAAATAAATGAATGTACTTTTATTTGATAAGAAACGAATATTTCTTAAATATAATTAACTAATGTAAATATTTATATACAGCAGACTGCTGACTTAATTAGCAGAAAAACCCTTTAGAGATTTTAAGATAACTAGAATTAATCAAAGGATATATATAATTAAAAACAATTAAACATAATTGTAAAATAATAATCACATTTAAAGATGTAAATTAAATATAATAAATTAAATGTTCTCCCTTTCTCTCTTTCTTTTCTTTTAAAAACATGTAAATTTCATATACACACATATCTTATTATTCCTCTTCAATAAATTAATTAATCAATTAATCAATCAAAATATCAGCCAATCAAATAAATTTATTTTCCCCTCCCAAACTTTTAATTCTTATTCCAATCAAAAATATAATCAAGTCTGAAGTTCATGCGAAAATAATAAATTTAATAATCTCTCTAGATTTCTAAATCTTGTTTCATCGTATCTACTTATAGTTAATAATAAATACAATCTAGCAATTCTATTCTTTCTTTTATTAACTTAACACAATTAATATACAACTAACATCATTTCCCCTAGAATTCCTTTTTAATTTGGCGAACTATTTTCCTAATTGAAAACACATTTGAATTTAACTATTACAGAATAAAATTTATAATATCCATGATTAATAATTTATAATTTTGAATTTATTTCCACGATAAGCTCACAGATTCCCTAATTCAATTTTTTTACTTAAGATAAACTAGTTTTTATTGTAGGTATTTTTAATTTCTCATTTTTCTCGCTTAGTTACTTAATTAGAAGATATTCCTGATCTCTGTTTATAATTATTAACATCGCGAAGTTAGATAAAATTTATTTAGAATAATTAAACATATTTTATGATCAATTTTCTATAGAGATTACTCTAAAAACACTATATTGAGTTATTTGCTATTTATGATTGTAATTTGAGCAATTTGAAATAATTCTACCTGACTATTTTTTCTAATTTGATGAATAGTATTTATAAATTATATTAGGATATTAATTATTTACATTTCGTGGCTTCTATTATTCTGAATTTGATTAATTTTTTGGAAAACATCATCCACTTATACAGAGGGAATTTTTTAATTGAATATTATCCATTTGTTAATTAAAAAGTAGTAGAGGTCCCTTTTGGATAGTATGCTGTGGTTAATAATAACTAGAATGTTTACGTATTTTTTCCTTGATATAGTAGTATCCAAAGGAAAAGTTTTTTTAAATTTGATTTTGAAATTAACTGCTGATGATTTTAATGTCAAATATATTTTAAAAAAAACTAAGGAATTAATTTATGGGCATTATATGTAAAGGTTGCAAATATAATAAGGAAGTAATTAAATTTGAAAAAAATTCTAGAAATAAATGAAATATAAAGATGTAAATGTAAAAGGGATGAGAGTAGAAATAAAAATTAATCAATTAATAAGGAAAAGTGTGTGTGTAAATATATGCTATTAAATTAATTGGAAGTAAGTCAGTGGAATATTTAATTCACTCTATTAAAATACCTGAAATACATATAAGTATTATGAATTATTGGCCAATTTAGGAATTAGTTTATTCCATCTCCTTACCATAATCACATTCTTAATGGAAATAAAAATAAATATTAATTTTTTTTCAATCAAAAAAATTTACAAATTATATTAATTTCCTATCTAACAAGTAAGTAAAAAAACTAAGACAAATCAACAAACAAAAAGAAACTAAGCTTAATACAATAATAAATCCCTATTTAAGTATTAGGTTTATTTGCTTACTTCTCCTTCCTTATAATACATTTTTATTTTGTAGTAGTATCAGCTATTCTTAGAAGAATCATACATTTAAAGCATTTGTTTATAATAATAATTTCCTTATTGCAAAAATGATAAGAAACTCTTCATAATCATCAATTAATTCTAGTTCTCAAATGTCTTAATCCATTACATCTAGTTAATTATTACAATCATCTGAATTCGGACAATACAAGCTGTCCTTTTCAAATAATTTGATAGGATTTGATGAAAATAGAAGAAGAGATCAAATCAAATATCAAAAAAAATTATAAATGTATACCTAACCTGTCAAAGATAGGGTATTACCAAAGAATGTTTCAGAAACAGCCTCATTTATAGCAGTAGCATCATAAAAGATATCTCGAGCAGATTCAAATACTTCATATAACCAAAAAAATAACTCAAATTATAATACAAATAAAAATTCTAATGTCTGTGGTCTTAGCAATTCTAAATATACCCTTAATAGCAATTTCTAAAATCCTAATATCGGTAGTTATCCTACCATCTTAACAACATCTAGATACTAAAACAGTGGTATTGTTTAATCTACTTAATCAAATAATGAAAAAATTCCTAATCTAAATAAACCTATAAATGAGGAGAAGTAAGAATCTTCAACTACTCATGGTATTTCATCTCGTGATTATACTTATAGATCAATGTAGAGCACACATCCAAATTCAGGTGAACACACTAATAAATTTTCGTTTTCTAGACAATAATCATCATCTTAAACACCAGTAAAACTGATAAATAAATCTGTATCATATAATCAACCAAGCAAATAATACCAAGATAATTCATAGCATTAAATAAAGCCTTTCTTTACTTTCAATGAGAATACCTTTAGTTAAATATCTCCAGATACATTCGTGTCAAAAGAAACTTAAGAGAGTTTAACATAGTTAAAGATGCATACAAACTCATCTGATATAATAAGTGAATCCCACAATTTACCCTCTGAACAAATTAAAAAATTCAATAATCATTTCTCAAAATTTGAATCATATAATTTAGAGAAGCGCTGCTAAACATTGCCTGAGTATGATAAGAAAGATTCTTGTATTGAAGATAACTTAAGTAATATGTCACTTTCAATAATTGACTGTTAAAACAGCCTTATTTAATCTACCAGTTTCTAATAATAATAAAAATAAAATCTCTAGTAATAACCACTGTAAAGAGATTCTTGTAGTTTTAATTTCCATTAACCAACAACTCCCTACAACGATGATATTTACTCAAAGAAGAATTCTATTAATAGCAACAATAATTTCCTTAATTTCATTTCTTAAACAGTAGCTAATCACTAAGGTTAATAGCGTAATTCTTATACTTCCTCAATATAGTTCTAGGAATAAAAATTTATTAAATCACTAATCCATAAATTACATCTCATTAATTAAGAAAATCAATAAAATGGTTCTATGGCTGATCTTACTCTTGAAGGAAGTGCATTTAATGGAAACGCTCTTCAAGAGGAGTCTACCCCCAAAAATTGGAGTTCTAAATTGTTAGATTAGAATGAAAATCTTATAAAAAGTACTTAAATTTTGTCTAATCAAAAAATTAATGAAATTACTCCAATAAAAAGTGTAAATTAAAACAGTGATAATAAAAACGTAAATTGTTAACCAATTCAAGAGTAAAAATAAATAACAATAATAAGAAATAACTCTTAAAAATCAATCACACCTATTAGATCTTTACATTAAAAATCATTTTCACACACTAACTTGAATAATCTTTCTAAACAAATATCTTAAAACTCTTTATAATTAACCCGCTAAAGTACTTTATAATCTAATACAACTTGTGAAAAGGATTATAACGAAGTTTTAAGAACAGAATTTTCTGCTCTTTCTCCAATTAAATAAAATACTTTAAGTGCAGTTGCTGAGAAAAGAAAAGAAAGAATGTAATTTTCTTTTTCTTTACCTAAAAATAAAATTCCTATCAAATTTCAAGATAACTAAAAGTCAAACACAGAAAGCTAATAAAATACTGCTCGCCTCCAAAAGGCTTAAGGATGGGGATGTTGTTGATTAATAAACTAAATAAATTTTATCAAATATAACTAAGTAATAATTGTAAATAGAATTAGCCACCAATACATTATATACCTAATAATATATTAATATTAATATATCTAATTTTAACTGTAACGTGTATCCTAAGGTAATATATATTATCATATATCATAAATAAATATTATAAAAGATATTAATCTTAAATTTTATTGTAACAGATTTTATTATAAAATAATACTCAAATAAATCAATAACAATAAACTACTTCTAATATAAATCTTATTAATTTTATCAAAAATATAAGTTTATTTAAATCTTTTATTATCTATACAACTTATTTAATTCTGTATGGATAAAACTTGAGATAACTGATTTTATAATTTTATATCTGTTATAAATTTAAAAAAATTTGATAAGGTAAAATATCTGAGTAAAAAAAAAGTAATCTATAAATCTAATAGGATACTGCTTCATAACACCTTATTTTATTTATTAAATATTTGGAGAGAAAAACAATAAAGAAAAGAATTGAATCTCGATGTAATCATATTACAATAATAATTATTACATAGATTATAACAAAATAATTGTAAATTTTAAAAATATTCTAAAATAATAAAATAATTAGGTATTTTTATTTGTGTTTGAGTGTTTTTAATTCATTTCAAGAGAATAATTTGAAATAAAATAGACTAATTA
This sequence comes from Tetrahymena borealis, assembly GCA_000260095.1. NCBI lineage: Eukaryota > Ciliophora > Oligohymenophorea > Hymenostomatida > Tetrahymenidae > Tetrahymena > Tetrahymena borealis. The sequence continues at coordinate 209,660 of JH651258.1, read as the reverse complement.
TAAATAAACTATTTTAATTTATTTTCATTTCTTAGAATTAATTGATATTATTTAATATTTTTAGAATTATTACTATATGAATTAAAATAAATTTATATTTGTAGATAAACTTTTACCTTTTGTTTAAAATCAAAGGAGTGGAGAAAAAGTAGAAAAACATATTTATTCCAAATTAATATATACTCAAACATCTTTAGTTAAATTAAAAAATCTAAACATTTAGATAAAACATGACTATAATTCAATTACTTAGTATAATTCTTTTTTGAAAAGAAAAAATAATGGAATTTTTTAATAAATTTAGGTTAATAATAAAAATAGTTTCAATGAAATGGTTCCTAAAAGATTTTCTATTTTTATTCTATTTTTGAATGGAAATAAAATAAATATATTTTTATGTAATTAAAAATTAATATTTCCTATTATAATATCTATTTATTTGAATATTTCAAAATAATTAAACTAATTTCTATTATTCAACCCATAAATGAGTCAAGTAATTTATAAAATTTTTAATTAAATTTAATATTAAATTAACAGTAAGGGAAAATAATTTATTAATTTTTCTATAATTAATAGAACAATCTAGTTTAATACATTGTATTAGCAGGAAAGCTAGATTATTTAAGATTTCTTTAGTTGATAATAACTAAGAAATATCATTCTACAATTGTAATTTGATATTGTTCTAACAACATTATTGCTTTTAAGTACTGATCTATTGTAGAAAATTATTTATTTACTCGTTACATTTAGTTATCATAAAATAAGTTAATAAATAGAGCCTCAAATGAAATTAAATTGGTTACATTATTACATAAATAATAGTTAATTTATGATGTAACAATGTATTCAATTTTTAAAAATTTTTTGATGGTTTGGATATATTCTTATCAATAAAAATGTTACATTAATAAATTCCTAATTATGATTTATAGAACAAAATTTAATCAAGAGTAAACAAATTTTGAATAAAAAAGATATAATTAAAGTGTAAGTAAGACTAAAGGCAAATTAAAGGAATAATTAATAATAAAAATAATAGTACATAGTATCATTAAATTGTAATTAAAATGATGAATTAATGTAAAGTTCGATGTTTCAACCATTAATAGATAAAATTTCTCTAATTAATTATGAAAAGTAATGTAACTTGATATCATAATAATCTTCTAGATAAAATAACATGACTTACTACTATTTCTATAACTAAATTTATTTTCAAAGATTATTTTAATCAGTATAATCTCTTATTAATATTTTAGGTACACTTATAAAATCTATTTAAACTTATTTATATTATTAAATATTATTAATCGATATTAATTTTCATTACTAATAAAACAGATGAGATCATTACTAGCTTATTAAATATAAACCCTTTCTTCTATCTTTCTATCTATATTAAAAGCAAGAATTGATCTATTAGGAATAAAAATAGTTTTTACTTGCTATAATTAAGGAGAATTAAATTAAAATAATAAATTTAACTTTGTTGATTTGAATATTTATAAATTAATTAAATATTAAAATAATTTAAAATATTAAATGATACAAATTTTAAATAAGAGGTTAAACTTATAATAGTTAGTCATTCATTCATTTACAATTTTCTAAGTATTAAAAAATTTAATTGTCCATAATAAAAAAATGTTAAAAGATTTAAATATTATTTTCATCGCACCTCCATAACTTTATTGCTTTTTTCAAACTTGATTTAGTAGATAGAATGCCATTTAAAAATTAAAAAAAGTATTTTTATAGAGCTTAAATGAGTAAGGATTAATTTTTTACAAATAAATAAATGGAATTTGGGTATAATTAAGGATCAGTAGGTAAAATGAATAAATAACTTATAAATATTATATAGAGAGAGAAAGTATGTACAGAGATGATGTAGTAAATTTATTAATATTAATTAAACTATTAGAGTAGATATTTTTATTATTATTATTTGTGTGTTTTAAATCAAGTAGTTTAAAATTAAAGTATTATTTGATTAAAAGGATTGTTAATTGAATAAACTCAATGGATTTATTTCTCATATTAAAGATCTACAAAGAGGACAAGAGTTTTTTACTGATTTCCAGCTTTCGATACATTCAGAGTGGAAGAGATTGCTGCAGCAACTATATTATTAAATATTATCTTTCTTTTCAAATTTCATCAAGCAAATGCAGCAAGCTTCATCTGTAGAGTTTGTTAATTCTTACTATTAACTTCTTCTTATTACTGTTTTTCTTACAAATTTGAAAGCATTTTTTAAAAACACTACGATATATACAGCAATATTAATATAGTATCCAGTAAATATAATGAGTAGGAAGATGAAAGCTTAGGTGTCGTTTTACAAAAAGAGAATAACGTAAAGTAAATGGCTGATGAATAATAAGAATCCAACAATGTGTAACTTAGTATTATTGAAGGAGATCTTATCAAGTAAGTTCTTATTGAAATCCTACTTCTTTAATTCTTCAGTATGACTGACTTCAATAGTAATCGAGAAAGAAACAACGTTTTGCTTTGAAATTTCATCATAAACAGATGAAATAACTAAATATTAGTCAATGATATAGAAACTATATATCAAATAATAACCAAGAACAGAATAGAAGAGGTAATTGGGAATGTTCCAATCTTCCATTTCGTAATTAGAGATTTTGAAAACAAAACCAATAAATGCATAAAAGAGACTTCCTATTCCTAGTGTAGCTTGGTATTACTTTTCGCAGAGTCTCTTCTTTACCCTTTGAATAAGCTAAACATTATTATTGAAACTTCTTTCGTTAGTGTATTATTAAATCTAATTTTCGCAGTCCATTTTTTATTTTTATGAATTGGATTTTAAAATGAATTTCCCTTTATGTTTCTATTATTAGAGTGTGTAGGATTAACTTGCTAGTATTATTCAATATGATTGAACTATCTTTTTGTTTTTTTATTAATTAAAAGATTTATATCCTTAGCTGCTTAACCCTTATTTTAATAATAGGGAAGCTAAGACTTTGATTAATTCTGTAGCAATTAATTATTTTTTGAATAAGAAAATATTAATCATTTGTACATTATTCTAAATATATTGTTTGATTTGGAAGTAATGCTTGACTTAGATGGAGGTTAAGTCCAAAGGCAAAATTAATAGCTCATTCTTTACCAGAGAAAAAATTAGAATACTAATAAATTATATCAAAAATTTTTTTGCAAACAAATCTAATCTGTAAAACAAAAAAGACAATCTAAATTGTAAAATCAAATTACTAGAAATTTAAATTCCAATTACTTGCTCTTAATTGAAACTTTCGTTGGTTACTTCAATTTAATTTATATCAAATTTAATATAAATAGTAAAACTAATAGACAGTTATAGTGTGTATAATATTCCAATCTTTATTAGGCATTTAATAGGCATTCTTAGCAATTACATTTGGTGTGTAAATACCACTATATTTTTCTGATGATTATTTACTATTTATATGTACTTAGCATGCAGCATTCCAAAATTATAAAAATTTTTGAGTGGATCTTGTTTAAGCTATCAAAAAAAGATTAAAATTTTTGATTAACTGCCCACCTGTAAATCTTTAATATAAAGTGATTGGTTAAGGAAGATAAAATTAAACTTTTTGAAAAGATTTATTCGTAATATTAGGGTATTGTGTAAATAATTTATTGCATAGATTCATTTATTTTTAATTCCCAGCTGCGCACTGCTTAATGCTATTTAATTAGGTTATTTTCAATTATATATGTAAAGCAGTCTTAAAGATATATTTTTTAGCTATTTCTTTTTTACTTTTGAATTAAATTTAATATATTTTTCATAATTTATATATAGCAGAACTCGTTGGCGTAGTTAAAAAGTAAAACTTTGTAACAATCAGATATTTGAATCTATCATTTACACAAATAATAGCGTTAATTATTAAAAAAAAAGTTTATAGTTGTAAAATTACTTAATTGTATGTAATTAATTGTAATTTTTTAGTTATATTATAATTTGAGGCTTAAAAGCTGTCCGATCAAAATGATTGCATCTGTAAATTTGATAAAATAGATAATTAAAGTAAGATAAGAATTTAATCTTATCTTTTACATAAATCCAAATTATAATTTAAAGCTGTACGCAATTATTCCTAAGGATTATTACTGCATATTGATATTATAATGACTGCGATTTATGATTGTTTAAGAGTAAACCAGCTGTAAATGTATTAGATACTCCACAATTTTAGTTTAAAGGTTATTCCATATTGTTTTTAATAAGATAATTCTTCATTTAAAAATATTTTGCCAAAGACAAAAGGAAACTAAAATTTAGTTGGCATGTAAATAGAAAGAAAGAAATTTAATTTACAATTAAACCTCTAAGTATAAAATATCACATTTCTTTAAAATGCTATTCAAATCCTTTAAAATATACTAATACATAATACCAAATTTAAAGAATAAATAATTTCGTTATATTTAATTTTCCTTTTTTATTTTATAGAAAATTGACTTAGAAAACCATTTTTGTTTAAATGAAATGAACTGATTTGTATAGCAAAATAATTGATATTTATTACTTTGCTATAATCTAATAATAAAAGATTTAACGAATTGATTTACACAATCTGTTTGTTATAATATGACAAAGATTAAATCTAAATGATTATAAATACATCATTCCTTGAAAAAAATTATTTACTTAGATAATAGGTAAAAAAATTATACAATTTTAATTTACATCTTAATATTCTTAGAGTAAATAAAATCGTAAAGCCCTAAGAATCATCACAAATTTAATAAAACTTACAGTATTCTTTATTTAAGGAAAGTTGAAAGGAAAGCGGGGAAGATCTTTTTCAAATTAGACATTAGCTCTAATTTTTTATTTTATATCATTCCTAATCGAAACTAATTAAATATAATTGATCAGATTGTGTTTATTTATATTGTAATTATAATCCTATGCTCCTTTATTTACTTAAATTAATATCTTTCATATTATTTAGTTGCTAATAAGTAAATTCACTAAAAATATTTTTTTTCCTCCTCTTTTTTAATTAAATTTATCTAGCTCTAAGAGATTTAAAAATATCATCTAATTTGCAAGAAGGAAAATTATAAAAGAGAAGATCTATGCATTAAAAAATAAATTAAAAAGATTTGTTACTAAGATTAAGAAGATTTATAATTAGAATTAAAAATATAATATAAAGGTAATTGAGATAAATAGGTAGGAATATGTAAACATGTTAGTTAGTTAGTTAGTAATTTGAGTAAAATAAATTAAGAGTGTTTGATTTTTTATATATTTTTCAATTTTACTTGATTTTGATATATTTTTGAGTAAGCATGTTCGAATTTTTGGAATTAATCGATTGAATATGAGAATTGAAAAGTAAGAGGTTATTTTGTTCAATTTTTTCTTAAAAAAGTAATATTCTTTAAATTAAATTACTTTGTTGATTATTAATATATACCACTTATTCAGTAATATATCTCTCAAATATTTTATCTGCAAAGAGGGCAAGTGTTGCTAACTTCCTTCCAATTAAGGATACAGTTAGTGTGAAAAATATTGCTGCAGCAGCTGTATTATTATAAAGATTACCCTTTTTTGAAGCTATCCATGCAAATACAGCATTAATCATTTGAGATGGTAATCTCTCTTAAGATTTCCTTTTTTTCTGGTGTATTCATTTTCTTAATAAATTTCTTGATTTAGACAGAGATAAACAAGAAAATGTATATAAACATGTTGATGTAATATCCAGTGAAAATGATTGCCAAGAATAGAATGGACTGTGGATCTTCTTCACTGAAAAAGACGATGTATATACAGTGGCAAAAGAAGATTAAGAATCCTAAAAGCCCACAATATGTGTTATTGAAATTAATACGGTCAAGGAGAGTCTTTTAGAAATTCTTCTTTGTATCAGATTCATCGTTGATTTCCAAATCGATGGAAAAGGAGAGGACATTTTACTTGGAGATTTCTTCATAGACTTACAAGATGACTATATATTAGCTGATAATACGGTGGGAATAGATTGAATAGTATACAATAATAGAGTAAAATAGTATATTAGGAATACTCAAAGAATATAAGCTATCACTTTGAAACTAAAAGATAAATCCTACTATAGCATAGAAGATATTTCCAATCCCTAGTGTAGCTTAGTATTATTTATCTTACAATCTATCTTGGACTTCCTTTAGTAATGAAGAGTTCTTTTCTTGGGTTTATTAGATTTACTTTTAAATTTTCATGTCGAAATGGCAATTCATTTCAATATCAGAAGTTAGTTCGTTTTCCATTTTATAAATATTATGTAATTTTAATAGACTTAGAAAATGTTGTTTCTCTTATTCTTGTTTTTTGTTTCTTTTTATTCAAAGGAATTTTACAAGTTTTTTTTCTCAATAAATTATTATTCTTATTTTATAATATTAGATTCTTAATTTAAAAGCATGGAATTTGATAACTTTTTCTCTCTTTCTCTCCCACTTTCCTCTTTTTTAACTTATTGACAAAAGCAGTTATTATCTGCTAGACTTGAATTAAATAGTTTATAAAGCCTTATAATTTGCGTATGAGATGATTAATGTGATATATAATTTCTCCATGCCGAGATTAAAATTTCGATACTATTAAATTATCACAAACTAAAGAAAGTATTTTATTGATAATTCGTGCTATAAATGACAATTTAATAAATCAGGTAAATAAAAAGTCTCTTTAATAATCTAAGAATCTATTATTGCTTAAAAAAAAAAAGTATACTTTCTACTAGTATTTTGCTTTCTTATTAAATTATTTAATTTTTAAAAAAATTTAATTTACATTATGTATTATGGTTTTCGTTTTAAACTTTAAAAATGGATAATTTTGGCAGCTTACTTAATTTTATCGATTCAGCAAATATGATTAGCAGAAAATTTAAGATTCTATAGCTAAAGTAAACATATTTTAAGATAATAATTCAATTAAATACTTACTTCGTCCTATTGTAAAAGTGTAATCTGTGTAAATTTTGATCAGTTCGATAAAATTAATCAGAAAAAGAAATTATTCGATAGTTCAAAGGAGGATAAAATTAAAAAGTTTTAAATCACCTTTCGTTTACATTACACATTAACATCGTTATTCTTAATATATCAATTCTAAATTTCTCTTAAATTTCTATTTAAATAGTGTAAATAAAATACTACTCTATTAATTCGTATTATATCTTCATCAACTTTAAAATTCTTACTTTTCTTCCCACTTATGATTATTCCTAAAAATGAAATCACTTAAGAAATTATATTTAATCAAGAGAAAGCAAATGAGAGAGCAAACGTAATATATAACCTAGAAATTAAGATCAATTCAGCAATCAACATTAATTATTTTTTTTAAGTATTAAAATCTCCACATATTCAAATTCAAGCAGTTGATAATTATATCAGGTTCTGAGGGGTTATATAATCTTTAAGGCTATGATAATTAGTAATAGCTAAAAAAAGATTAAATAATATCCACCAAATAATCTATTAATTTCATTATTTCTGTAGTTGTTTTTGTTTATTAATAAATTGAAGTTTTATTATTTTCTAAATATCTAAAATAGCAAAGAATCTACTCTTTACTTTTTTAAATGAGTGTTTAAGTAATATAACTGAAACAAATTATTATTTAATCATCATTCTTTTATAAATTAATTCAATAAGTAATTAATTTAATTCTCTAACACAACAACACTTTTATTTTAAATTTTAAAGTAATTTATTTAACACTAATTTCTTATAAAAATCTAAGATATTATTTAAAAAAATATTTATTTTTTCGCCTGTTTCTTTAATATTAAGAAATTGAGAAATTCTATAAAACCAACTTTTCATTCTAAAAATTTGGTCGGTTGGTCAATCAAAACAATCAATTAAGACTAAGGATAGGAAGCATAAAAGGTGAACATAAAATTATTAATAAATGCGTTAATACTTATTTAATGTTAAAAGATATCATGGATAATTTTTCTACACCTAATAAAAATGAGAAAGAAAAAAAAAATATAGATTCATTTACTACAAATATACTTTTCATTTTAAATAAAATAGATAATTTTAACGTATCTAATTTTTTAATTTATATAGAAAAAGAAAATATAATTAGCTATCAAGCAAACAAATAAACACACCAATTATTACTTCAATTTAATTTATCGATTTATATATTTAATTTTAAGTATCTTTTGCATATCTTTTTATAGGTGTTTCTTTGTAGAATAAATTATTTAAATTTTTGGCTAGCTTTTGAATTTAAAAGAAAGATAAGTATTGATTTTTTAATAGAATTTAGTTTATTCTATGGATTATATTTATCAAAGTATCCAGAACCAGAAATATTCTAAATATTATTGGAAAAACAAAATTTAATATAATAGACCTCAATCACTTCTAATCTTATTTTACTTAAATAATATAATATTTTCTTTTGCATTTTTTCTAGACAAACGTGTAAAAATTATAATCACTAATAAGACATACTATAATTCTAATTAAAGCTAATAAAATGATATTTCTCTAAATTAAATATCTAGAAGGTTTAAAGAATTTTAAATGTAAAAAAAGCCTTTAGCTTTAAAAAGGGCATTTATTTTTGAAAATTCGAAAGTTGTTAAAGTAAAAAAAGAAAATCCTCATCCATTACTTCCTATTATAATGATTAATAATTATATATTATTACTTCTGTTTTTTAACTCAACCTTTAATCAAATAATACAAAAGGTTGGTTGTGTATTATGCGAGGTAAAGAGAGGGAAAAAAAAATAGATTACCCTTTAATCTGTGAAAACAGAAGAAAAAAATATTAGATAAAAATCTAAAGATATCTAAGAAGTAATAAAAGCACAATTTTTATAAGTAAGAGAGTACATAGAAATAGTAATAAAAAGTAGAAATGAGTATTGATAAAATCAAAGGCGGATTCAAAGTAGTCAGCGGACCTAAAGCAAATTTAGCACCAACTGCTCCAAGTCTATCAACAACTTCAGCAAATTCAAATTAAAGTAGAATTACATAAACAATTCCTTTTTTCATAAATAACTATTATTAATGCGTTATCATAGCCGCTATTATTTATAAAAATTTGCTGATTGATTTAAATCTCATTTTATGTAAATATCAATAGGTCTTTAAGAACTTAGAATCATACAAACAAATTTAGTATTTTTGAATGGACTTGATACAAAACTTTCTAAAGAGGAGGTAGATAGTTTAGCCATTTTCAAAATTTATTGATTTTGCTTTAACACTCATTTCGCTAACATATTAAATAGCAAAGACCTTTTCTATTTACAAAGAGAGAATGATCAATTAATTCATTAAATTAATACTTTTATCTTTAAGTTTTCCAAAGGACTTTTAAAAAAAAAAAAAGCTGGCTTCAATCTTAATCATTTTAAAGCGAAAATGAGTGAAAAAGGATAAAATTTAATTATTTTATAATAAAAAAGATATTAAAGAAGAAGCAATATATGGGATAGTATGGAAATATTAAAAAAATAATAGTTAAACCTGAGGGCAATAAAGATTAAAATTCTGTTGGCGTTTATATATCATTTTCTTCTCCTAATGAGGCATCAATAGCGATATTAGTAATAGATTAATAACAAAATTCTATCTATTCATTTCAATCATTTTTACATTTGAATTGATTGCTTAATGAAAGATTCGTCATTTATTTTAATTGTTAACTAGGCCTTAGATTAATTTGAACTCGAAAGCAAACCTTTAAGAGCTTTTTATGGATCTACAAAGTAGGCATTTTTTTGCATATGTTTTTTTCTTCTTTTGTTATTTATATATCTCAGCCTTTCTTAAACTCAACAAGAAAAATACAACAAGTGCACTCAAATTTAACCATATAATCTAATAGAAGTGTTCAAAAGCACTATGCAAATTTAAATATTTTAAGAGAAAAATCTGAATCTATTCTCTATGTTCCAACAAATGGATGATTCTCCGAAAATTTTAATAATCCTTTCATTTCCTTCTTCTCGCTAGATATAACAAATAGGAATTAAAACTCATCAACAACCAATCTTTTTTAAAAAAACGAATAATATTATTCGTGCAATTATTAACTAGCCATAGGGAGTGTTACAAAATAAAAGACATCTAAGGACTAAAAGGAATTTATAATTAGTAAAGTAGGAGAAACTTTTTTAAAAAGAGTGGCGAAATTTTGAGATAGATAAAATAATTAAGAAAATGATAAAATAGTATATTGATATTAAATAATTTCTTTAAAAAATAGATATTGCAACTCATTTTTAAATGGATAATTATGTATTAAAAAAGAATGCCCTTATTTACATGAGAAAGCAAAAGACTACACATTTTATAAAGTAAATTTTATTAAAATTCGTAATTTAATTAGAATAGAATATTAAGAATGATAGCAGAAAAAATGAATTGGAACAAATTGATGTTTTTCAAGTGAAAACTTTAGAATAAAAGAGGAAGTTAAATAGCATTTTATCCAATAAAAAACTATAATTGAAATAAAATTATTATCACTTAATGTCTACAATCAATCAAGAACAAGTTAAGCTAGCTAGTATTTATAAATGAAACGGATGAATAGAGAAACTTCTTGAAAATTAAAAATTTAAATTAAGAAATATAAAAACATAAAATAGATTTCTAATTATTTTTTTAAAATAATAAAAAACAGGATTAAAGATTCTATATAAATTATAAAGAAATAGCATTAAAAGTAGTGAATTAAAAGATTAGTTTTTACAATAATTATACAGCCACTTAAAATCCAATATTCCCTGATGTTATGGGAGTTTTAAATAATATTAAAGCTCAATTACAAATTTCTGACACACCTTCTACAATATTAAAATCGAATGATACAAAAAATGCAGTTATTATAAATGTTACAACATGTAAAACAAATTTTAAAATTATAGAATGATGTTAATTTTTTGCAAAAACAACTCTAGGTACGTGGGATGAAGATATAAAAAACGAAGAAAATGAAGATAATACAAATGAAAATAATTAAGATTTAATACAAGATGAATATAATGATACAATAATGCCTTAAAAAGATATAGATATATTTAATATAGCCGATTCAGCACAGATAGAATAATAATAATAAGTTTATGATTACAAATTTATGCCAAATGATATAAATTTTTTTACCTTAGCTGAGATTGCTTAAAAATTAGATCTTAATTATTAAAATGAAAATTTAAAATTACTATTGCAGCAATAATAATTGTTATTAAATGGGATAAATTCTAATTCTAATGATCAATTATAACTTATTCCTAATATAGCTTCTAATACCTTCAGTTTTGATAATACATTTATACCACCAGAAAACACATTATTTAATATTACAAATAGTAATAATAAAGGGTCTTATTTTACCTTCAATCCCGTATGGGGACCTGTTGGTGGTTAAGTAAATAATTAATAGCAGGAAAATAAAAAATTTGATTAAAAAATGGGTATTCATTAAAATGGGATATATAATCTTGATCGCTAGGAATAAAATCTTTGTTCAGAGGAAGAGGAATTTAATACTCTCAGTAAATTGATTATTGCTTATAATATTGCAAATTACCTCAGGATACCTCGAACTAAGCTAGAAAATATGACTTAATAAATTTTTAAAAGTTTGATCTATAATAAATAAATTTCTGAATATAGCTATAGCAAATATGTTTTTGAAGATGAGTGGATGCTCGAATTTTTGGATAACTATCTCTTCACTGAAGAGGAAAAAGAAATCATCATTTAAGCAGCCAGGAATTCTTTTAAAGAAAAGGGCTTATTATATGTAGATATGACACCTTATTGCTTTGATTTATTGTCTTGTGTAGTAGATAAGAAGATCTAACTATAAGAAGTTTAAACTATTTTTACAATGCATCCAAATCATTAAAAATAAAGAAAAAGATCATCTCATTCTCTATAGGTATAATAAATATTATAAAAATAATGAGAATATTTATTTATTTTATAAAGAGCACAAATCATAGTAGCTTGGGAGGAGAGTTAGCTGATTTGGAAGAAGGTAAACACAATGAAGAGAATAATCAACATTTAAAGAAAAATATTGATTTAAGAGCTTAAAGTTAAAATAAAAGTGTGAAAACCAAATAAAATGTTTAATCTATTAATGTAAATGAATTTAATACCAATAAAGTTGAGTAAACTTCATAGTCAAGTTAGAATTCTAAGCCTAAAAATACTAATAACCCTGTAAAAAATCCTTTAACTGCAAATAATCAGACAGAGAAACCATAATAAGAAAAAAGTAAGGAAAGTTAATAGGAATTACCTAAACCTTAAGCTAATTAAAATTAGCAGAAATTGGAATTAGGTAAAAGCTCTTCATCAAAAGTACCTAGTGTAGTTTAGAGTAAAGTACCAGCTAAATCATCTTCTAGCTAGATTCTATAACCTGTTTCTAATAAGGCTAATGGAAAATCAAGCCAATTTCCTACTTAGGAGTCTGATCAATTAAAAAAGAAGTAAGAAGCTGAAAAGTAAAAGCTACCAGAAGATGACTTTGTCAGTATTCAACCAAGTAAATATAGTTTAAGGGAGATTACATATAAATGTTTCTATAATATTTTTTAGAAGGTGTATTGAAATTAGAGTATGATGAAAAGAAGAAAGAGAGAATTGATAACAACATGTTCACATTCTTAGAAAATGAGTAAGAAGAGGATGAAGAAAAAGAAGAAAACAAAGCGAAGAATGAGAATTCCGCTCATAAGAAATAAAAAATAAAAGCTAAATAACCTGAGAAGACAGAGTTAAAGAAATAATCAAAGAAGGTTAGCTAAAAGTTATAGGAATAGCTATAATAGAAAGAAGAGAAAAAAAAGAGATAAGAAGAGTTACAACTATTAAATGAATAACTTAATTTGATGAAATAAGAAAAAGAAAAGAATAAATTAAAGTTGCAAGAATAAAAGCAATAGGAAGCTCAATAGTAAGAGGTTAAGAAGAAGCAAAAGGAATAATAGGATAAACATTAATAAGAGTTTAAGAAACTTGATGATAAATAAAAGATGGATCCAGAGATGTTTTTCAAAAAGGAAGTTTAAGTATTTTCTTAATTTATGGATTACTCTACTGATAGTGAAAAGATTAAATAGAATCTCATTAAATGCCTTGAAAGTAATGGATTACAATAGATTCTCGAAAGTACAACTATCAAGAATAAAGATAAAAAGAAAAAGAAAAAATCTGATAAAATAATTGAAAGTGTACCCAAAGAATTCAGCCACCTAATAAGTGCTGAAGGTATGAAAATATCTTAGAAATATGCCGATTAGATTTAAATCAAGGGTTAAGTCAATCAGAAAATTATCTTTCAAGCTGAATCGAGTGTCTACTAGATAAATAGCACAACTGATACCAATCCTGAGAAAATCAATAAAATCAATAATAAAATATCTTCTTCTTCTAAAGCACCAGATGCTAATACCAATTAGAAAAGTAGAAATAAATATATTTAAATTAATTGAAAGTAATCTTATTTAATAAAAATAACTATAACTTTTAGATTATAAGAATGAGCGCCACTCAATCAAAAAAGCTCAAGAGAAAGATAAGGCAGACGTCTGTAATGGTATTTTATTTAGAAATATAATTTTTATTTTAATTAAGAGGATATATATTCAATTTATTTTTAATAATAATAGTTTTAAGTTTTCTTAAGAGTAACAACTTATTTTTTACAATATCAGAGTGGAATGATGATTTATATAATTAATTTTAAACCAATAAATAAATAGATGATTAACCTATTTTCTAAGGTATCCCTGAAGTTGAATTAACTGGTAAATTTATATTGAGCATATTGATTGATAAGCCTTATTTATTTTTCTAATTAAAAATAGAAGATTGATTTCATTTTGAAGAGGATTACAACAGGCAAAGTTTCTACCATCTTAAATTTCCAATCAACTACGACTTTGATAATATTTAAAATTGTTTGTTTTTTATCTACCACAAATTCTTTGTATTAAACTATGATTAATTTACCTTCATCCTTTAAATAATAAATTTAAATTCCTATATCTTCTAATAAAGTTAATAAAGAACTCTAAGAAATGAAAGTGCCATAAATAAATTAGGTATTAATTATAGAAATCTTATAGTAGCCTATTAAAAATGAAATATTTAAAATTTTAAAATAGTTTAATAACCCTCAAAAGATTTAAAAGATTATTTAATTCAATTTAATTATTATAAGGGAAGTGAAAAAACTATTTTCTTTAATTTAAAAATTTAATGATACTAATAGAGAAATTATTAAAAGAAACCATATGTAGTTAAAATTAAATAAATTGTCTAATTCATTAATTATTATACTATTTATTAATAGAAAAATAGATATCTATTTCATTTAAAAGTATTGGCATTTGAAATTTGAAAATATAATAGATATCTTAAATTCTTTTTCATTTGAGTAACATTCATTTTTTAAGTTATTTTCTATGATTTCATGGAAACAATTAAGAATTAGACAAGTAAAATATTTAGACTAAGAGTAAGGTAGAGTTACTTACTGGATAATATTCTCTCAAAAATATATACTTTTTATTTTTACTAATTGAAATAAATAAATGTTTGTAGTTTTTGATCAAATAATTTAAAAATATTTCTATCAGTTTTTAATTAAATTAATTAATTTCTTATTATTACCATAAACGAAAGAAAGATAGATTAATTAAAATTGGTCAATCAATCAAGAATCATAAAATTTTCTAAAAAAAGTTTTCTTAAAAATTAAAATATCACTAACATATATTTATAATTTTCAAAAAGAGTTAAAATAATATTAGCATTTAGGATATGAGTAAATTCTTTAAAAGAATAGGTACTAAAGCAACTAAATTCTCTTATGAAGCAGAAATTTAATAAGTTAATTTAAGTCTTGGTGGTTCGTGCTATATAAAAATTCATTGGAAGAGAGGTATATTTATAATCATTAAAAAGTAAGCATTTTCAACAATAATGGTGTTTTATTATTAGGTAGTCACTCCACATAAACTTCTCGTAGTTAGCAATTAAGTCATAGAACAGGATAAGCTAATTTCAATGAATCTTTATTTTTGGATGCAACACTTTACCATTCAAAAAAGAATAATAAATATTAAGATAAAATTGTAAACAATTAGATATGAAGAGAATTAAATTAGTTTAAAATAAATAATGTCTTGTATACTCATAAACTTTTAAATTAAAATAGAGTGTTCTCACTGTCATTTTAGAATCTTAAAAAGGAGATAAAGCAGGAGGTTAAGTAACTTTAGATTTATCTGAGCTTCCAAATTCTGAATAAACAAGTAAGTAAATTTTGGTTTACTTAAATTAGCTTAGAAAATGATATTTATTTAAAATAGGAAAGAATTATGAATTGAAATTAGATAAGTGTCC
Organism: Tetrahymena borealis; assembly: GCA_000260095.1. NCBI lineage: Eukaryota > Ciliophora > Oligohymenophorea > Hymenostomatida > Tetrahymenidae > Tetrahymena > Tetrahymena borealis. The sequence continues at coordinate 194,210 of JH651258.1, read as the reverse complement.
TGATAAAAATGCTACATTAAAGTTTGTATTAATTTGTTAGAAAGTAGGAGATGTAAATGAATCCTAAATGTAAGATAATTCTCTTGAATAGTATAATTATTGACAAATTTACTAAATAAATAAAATAGAAGCGAGAGTGATAGAGATGGAGAAAATTCTTTCCGTTCATAAAATCTTAAAGGAGTATCTAATAATATTGGAAGTGGAGTATTTGAGTTTGAAAAAGGGTAGATATTTATATATTTAAGATTTCTATTTCTTTAAAAATAATATTATTGTGAAGATAATTTATATATTATTTTTCTATAATATAGAAAAGCAAGGGATATTAATGATATGTAAGGAAATGGAAGAAGTACTTCAATGAATAATATTGATAGGTAGGATAAGAGTGATGACAGTATTGATCATGGATAGAGATTTAAGAAAAAAGATCCTTATGAGGAAGAGAAAAAGCGGTAATAGGAGGAATAGAAAATACAAGATGATGAGGAAGAAAGGTAGCGTTTAGAAAAGGAAAGAGAAGAGGAATTATAATTTGAGAAAAAGTAAAAGGAAATATAATAAAGGCAAGAGGAGTTAAAGAGAAAGCAAAGAGAATTTGAAGAGCAACAATAGCTTTAATAGCAAAAGGAGTAAGAAGAAGCTAGGATAAAAGATGAATAAAGAAAAAAGGATTAAGAATAAAGATTAAAGTAGGAATAAGAACAAGAAGAGAAGAGAAGAAAAGAAAAATTAGAGTAATTAAAGAAAGAGAGAGATGCCTTTTTATAGGCTCCACAGATAAATAAGCCTTAATAAACAAACACTAATTCCTAAACATAAATTTTGAGTAACAATTAATCACGAGCTCCTGCTAATCCAATGTCTTAAACAAGTCAAATAAAACCTTAACCAAATATTTTTTAGAAAAATCAACCTACAATCAATCAATAGAGCAATTCGTCTATTAAACCTCCTCTTAATAAAAATGATGAAGATGATGACGAAGACGAAGCTGTTATTCTTATTGCAGACGATGATGACGATTCAGAAGAAGATATCCCAACCACAGCATAAAAACCTGGCTAAAATAAATAACCTAATTCATTGTCTAGATAAAATAGTAATTCAGATCTTACTTCTAATTAAGTTAGAAAACCGATATTTGGTTAAGATCCTCCAAAAAAACCAGCTATTTTTAATAATCAGAATCAAATGAGTTCTTCTTCAAAGCCAGGGTAAATGAGCATGAATAATAATTTGCCTTAGTCATCTTAAACTACTTAAATAGTAGGTGTAAATCCTTCTTAACCTTAACTAGGATCAGGAGTTTCGCCTACTTGGCATAATAATAAAAGTGAACCTGCATAATTATAATAGCAAGTACCACCTACGAATAATTAATAGGGGAATAATTCACAAGCACAACAAATTCAATAAAAAATAATTGAACTTTAAAATGCCTTTAAAAAGATTAATGAATTACAAACAGAAAATGAATAACTGAAAAAAGCTCTCTATAATAAGTCAGGTTCGGGTCCTGATGGAAAATCCTCACTTTTATAAATTGAAAATGATAGACTTAAATAGAAATTATAGGAATTAAATCTTTAAGTTACTAAAGCTCAAGGCGAAGCAACGTAAGCTCAATCCAGTTATAAATCTCTTGAAACAAAACATAAAAACGTAATTTGATTATAATCCTTATCTGTTTATAATAAATCATCAATTATAATATTTTAAATTAGCTTACTTCTGATTACTCGAATCTCAGAAAAGAATACTAGGACAATAAAGAAATATTAGAATCACTTTAAGATGAATAAAGTAACTTGAGTACTCAATCAAAAGTAATAGCATTTAAATAAACTATATTTAATTTATTTATTTATATATTTTTTCATCCAAACATTTCTTAAATGAATTTATAACATAGACTTCTGAATTAGAACTTAAAAAGAGATTAGAAAAAATTACAACCTAACAAGAAGAAATTAATAGGCTCAGAAATGAATAAACTAAGTAAGAAAGTGAAAATTTCAAATTACAGAAGAAAATTTAAGAACTCGAATTAGCTGTAAGAACAAATGCCAACTCAGCTACAAATGAAAATGTAAATAAAGGAATTAATTCTTAATTAGTACTATTTTATAATAAAATTTTAATTTTTAATAATAGTAAGAATATGTTACAATTATAGGAAATCTAAAGTAATAAATATCTGAAAAGGATATATAATTGAATGAAATTAAAGATTAAATTAGAAAGGCTGAGGATGAAAGATAAAAAGCATTAAATGAATATACTAAGATAGAAATGAAAGCTAAGAATATTGAAATAGAGTATAATAAAATAAAGAATCGTTATGAGTACTCTAAAAATTAAGTAGATAAAGATAATGAAAGTCATACTAAAGAACTAGAATTGAAGGATAAAGAAATTTAAACCTTAAAACAAAGAGTGCTAGAAATTTTACAGTAGAAGAATGAGGGAAATGATAAAGATGAAAATAGAGAAATGGTCATTTAACTAGAGAAGAAGAATCAGTATTAATCTGAATATATCAGTAAGTTAGAAAGTAATTTACATGAACTAGAAAATAGAACTAAAGAACTTGAGCAAGCCTAAAATACAATTTTTGAACTCAAAGAAGAGAACGAAAATATGAAAAATAATTTCTAGAGATAGGCCAAGAAAATGAATGATACTCTTTAAAATAAAGATAAAGATATTGAAGAGAAGAAAAGAAGAATTAGAGAACTTGAAACTTAAATTTTAGAAGGAGAGAAGTCTAGTCTCTATCAATCTACAGATGATATAAATCAAACTAAATACAAAGAGCTAAAGAAAAAACATAAGAAATAGGTTAGATTTATATTAATCTATTCTATTATTTACTAAAAATATTTTATAAATAAAGAAAGAAGAACACTAAGCAGAAATAGATGCTTTATAGATTTAAATTTAAGAACTAAAAATGTAATTAAGATCTTCAATTAAGCCCATCCATCTATAGAATTCAAACTTTAATCCTGATTCAGAAGCTGAAATAGCAAAACTTTCAGTAGAAAATGAATAACTATAAAGAAAAATAAGAGATTTAAATCAAAAGCTTTAAAAAGCTGATCAAAATATGGACGTTGTAAAGGCTTATAAAAAACTTGAACTTGATTATTAATCTGCAAAAGATGAATTGATTTAAATTAAAGTAAAATAAAATTTTTTTTTTCATAAGTGGAATCATATCAATCAATTTATTATATAATTAGATGTAGAAAGTCAATTTTGATAAGAAAGCAGAAGATAATAAGATTTTAATGTAGAGCCTTGAGAAAAAAATAAAAGATATGGATATTGATATGCAAGCTATTTAAAAAGATCTTATCAAAACAAAATAGAAATATGGTGATGCTCTCAATATTTGCCTAGAATAAGGTGGCCCAGATTTAGTTGATAAAATAATAAGAGGTTCTGAGTATTGAAGTAGATTAGAAATATATAAAAAAAATCTAAAAGAACTTATAAAGTATTGATTAGCCTCATCTAAGAATTATTTATTAAATTATTAAATTATTTATTATTATTATTATCATCCATATAAAATCATTTAGTACTCTAATAAAATTTTTATTTTATAATAATTGATTTTTTAATTACAGTTATCTTAATTCAAACATAAACCTATCTTTTAATTTCTCAAGTTTCTATTCTAATTTATTAAAATTCTCATTTATAAAACATATTTACAAAGAAAAAATATAAATAATATAAGGAATAAATTTTAATATATTGTAAAAAACTAAATATTTTTTATACTTATTCAAAAATTAGTAGAGATACGAAAGAGAAAGGATTATGTTAAATCTTCTTATTTATTGAGCTAAAAAATGAAATAATAAGATATCTAACTATTAATTCAATAAAATCTGTCTATTTTAATTATTTATCTAGGTTATTAATTTTTTTTCTATTCAAAATTTATAATTTGGTTTTTTGTTTTTACTATAATTTGATTTAAGTTAATTCAAAGCAAGATTAACTATCCGATAATTCATTCAATTAATTTCTGTTTTTAATGCCTTAAAAATACGTTATTTTAAGAATTTTAATTTTGCTTATAAATCTTCACCAAATTCGAAATGATTGTCAAAATAATAAGGGAATTAATGTTACAGCTTTCTTAGCTAAGATTATCTATTATTATGTAGTGAAAATTCAAAATAATAGATACTAAAATTATTTCATTATTTGAGAACTCAAGTACATTAATAACGGAAATAAATTTGATGAAATAATAATTCAAATCCCACTTATTCTAGTACTAATTTTATTTATAATAATAATTTAAGTCTTTATAAATTCATGTTATTTTTAAGATTAATTAGCAATTAATAAAAATGTATTTACATAGGATGAAAATTAAATGGATAAATTAAAAATAATTTACAGAGATAATAATGTTTTAAAAGTATAAAATTAATTTATTGTTTAGATATTTAGGATATAATTAATATAAATTGTATTTAAATATTTAACAAAAGCTAGTGCCATCAGTTATTTTAAGTAAAATAACTAAAATTAAATAACAATTAAGAAAAAAATACTTTTGTTAGATTAGTTTTTTAATCACTAAAGATTTTGTATATGTTTCATTTTAATTACTATTTAATTCAGTAAATTCAAAGCCTGATTGTAAAATAAATACTAAGAATTTTTCATTTTTAAAATTTTATAAAAAAATTTATCTAAAATATTGAGATATATTATCAAAATAAATTATGTAAATACTTGGACTATCCTAAATTTTTTTGTATTTAATAAACTTACATAATTCTAAAGTACTTATTTTATAATTTGAGTTATTTACTGTATTATTCTTTCGTTAATTTAAATGATAACTTATTCATATTTATCTCTATACTTATTATTAAAGATTTTTTGAAAATAATGTAGGCTGGTTTAAATTAAAAATTTGTAAGTTTTTCTATTTTTAAATTCTATCAGAATTAGCTTGTGGTATATAAAATTAATCAAAAACTCAAATATTTATCTATTTTAATTAAATTAAATTATTTGTTTAATATTTCTTAATTAACAAAAAAAAGATCTTAATTTATTCTGTTATTTTAATTATTTGTTAATAAATTAAATTTGGAATCAACAAGTAAATAAACTTACCTTTATTATCTTTACCGTTAATTTATAAATTTATCAAAAACTTACAAAGAACCCAAAACGAGTAATAATTAATTAATTCAAACAAACAAATACTAATATAAATATAATTTCTAAATCAAATGAATAAAAAACTGTTTTTAATTCTGGCTCTTTT
>JH651258.1:0-152866 GCA_000260095.1 Tetrahymena borealis | reverse complement strand
GAACCAAGTACTGGTGCTACTGTTTAGGTGAATATGTTGATTGAGACTGCTAATGCTCGTAGATTTTTATAAGATTCTGAATCTCTACCAGTAAGATAATAATTCAAAGCTGATATTTTTAGCTCTCCAAATACTCATGCTGCAAATTAGGATAATGTAAATCAAAAAACAAATTCTTTTATAATATTATTTGGATTGTTAAATTTGCTTGCTATGATATTCATGAGTTGATTAAGTTGCAAAATTTGAATGTAAATAAAATAAATAGATTTCTTTGTAATATTAAATTTATCATTTATCTTATAGTATTTCTTTACAATTATTAATACTCAACAATTATATTTTATACAATTTGAAAATTAGATTTTTTTAGAAAATAAATTCATTTTCTTGAGGTTATTTATTATTTAAAAATTATTAAATTATTCAAAAAATAAGATATATTTAGAAAATATTAAGAGAGGATAGTGATTGATCAGTTTAATTATAATAATAGATAGTCAATCAAAGATTTAAATGAATTTTAATTACAATCATCATATTATTTATTCTTTTAGATTGAAAAAATAGAATAAATTCTAGCTAGTTATAATAATTGATAAACAAAATGGATATATCAAAAGATTAAATAATTGATAAAAGTTAAAATAATTTTTATAATAAATACAAACATTTAAAAAAGCAAGACTAAATAAAATATTTTTTATTTAAAATTATTCTTATTTCTTACCCTTTAAACGAAAAATGAAAATATGATTTAGTTTAGGATGCATATAACATTTAGGATTAGATTAATGAAATTTATCTTAATCTATTTCATTTTGGCTCTTAATATGAAGTAAATTTTATAATTTTCTATCTCTTCTTTGCTCTTATTTTACAAAATTATACTCTAAATTTTCATGATTTTAGTTAAATATTTTTATTAAGAAGTAGAATAAATTGATCTTAAACTTATAATTTAAGATCATATTAGTTTACAATATTAACTTATTAATTTTACATTCATTAATTTTCTTTTATTTTTCCTTTCAAATTTATTATTTAATTTACTTCATTTTTCTTATCAAAATTAATCTTTTTATTAAGCAACTTGAGTTGAATAAATTATACTTTAACTCTTTATTTGAAGTAAATTTCTTCATGAACTATAAAAGTAATAAATAACAGATGAATCTAATATTCCTTGTAGCTTAGCTATAGGATTAACAAGTAGCTCATCCTATATAGCAATAGCACTTTTTAATAGGTGGGATTTTAATTATATTAGTTATATTGTGCTTCTCATTTCAAATGTAATATTTAGGGCTCTCTTTGTATAAAAGTGGAAATGAAATTCATGGAATGGGCTTAGAAGTTTATCTTTATTTTTTTATTTATATTTATTCTTTATAAAAAATTGGAAATGATTTTGAATCTTATCGTATTTTTTGTTAAGTATTTGAATTAGAAAACTACTCAATATTTTTTACTAAAACTCTACTATCAGAGTAAAGTTTTATGCAATTTTCTTCCACGTTCACATTTCACTTAAAATTTATCCACAATAATACTTTATAATATTCTACATAGCTACTTAATTTAAATACTATAAAAAGCCTTGAACCATTATTGAACCATTACGGAAAAATGAATTGGCAAAGTATTAATGGTAATATCTTAATTGATTAACTCTTAACTCAAAGTAAAATTTTATGGTATTTTTAATTTCCTCTACTTTCTAATTAAATTAAAAATTTCTATCCTTTTATTTAAATTAAGGATAAATTAATTTATAAATTTGTATCTAATATATTTCATTAAATCTATTAATTAATCATAGAAAAGAATAGTGAAGAAGATAGAGTTCGTATGAATGCAAAAATAGATACAACATATTAATGTAATTTAAAATTACTTTTAAACATATGCAAAGAAGAATTTAATTAAAAATTTACAATTTTAATTTAAAATATGAGCGTTTGTTTTGGTACACTCTAATAAAGTTAATCTTTTGATTACTTAATAAACAGATTTTCAAGTTTCTAAGTATTTTATGAAATAGGTTTTTATTACAGGGAGTTTTTTAAATTATTACTTTTATTTAGATATCCTTATTAAACATTAGAAGAATATTTTAAAGGGATATCTAAAGATCTGTAAGAACATACTTCTTCATAAAAGATTCTGTAGTATTTTTTAGCTTAAAAAAATATGTACAAAGAATTTTATTTCAAATATTAAAAAACTGAGAGATTAAATTTAAATATTGATTGAATCAAACAGAAAAGGAAGGATAAGTATTAAATTAATTCAATAGATTATAATTTGATTACATAATTATTAGGCTATTTTAAGCTTCTTTAAAGCAGTTATGATAGATAAAGACAAGGAATTATTTATTGATTTTGTATTCCCAAATAAATTTTTTAATTAAATAAATATAAATTTGTTTAAATCAACACAATAATAAATTTAGTCAAATAAATACTATCCAAAAACTTAATTAATTATTCAAATTTAAAGTTTAAAATTATAAATTGAATTATCACTAATTTCAAGGTTTATCTACCTAAACTCAAAAATAGTAAGTTAGTTAGCTAAATCATATAATTATCATCTTCAATTTTAAAATCGATTGATTTCTTTCCCTCTTATTAAAATATACAAGTATTGGTGTTTTTTAAATTTACTAATTTTTAAAAAATAATACAATGAAAATATTTAAATACCTTAACAACTCCTACATATCAGATCAGATTCTATTAAAATCTAAATAATATACTTTATCTGATTTACATTTAAAATGAATTAAGTTTTTTAATTTAAAATGTACTATTTTTATAATTTAATTAATAAATATCATATTAAAGTAAGTTAAAATGTATAATTTTTTAATTTAATCAATTAGATTGTAAAATAATAATTTAATTAATACTTAATTATTCACTTATCAATATTAAAATACAAGTTCATTAATTAATTGTATTAATGTATTTAGCTAACTTTCATTCATTCATATTTAAGTTTAAGCTTTTCTTTTCCTAACGAAATAATACTCTATATTTTAAAAATAAAATATTAAAATTATTAATGTAGTTATTAAAAATTACTATTATTCTAATTTAGGAAAATATTCTTTAAATCCATATCATAAAATGAGTATATTATTATAATTATTAAATCAAAATAAAAACAAATACTCATAAAACATTCTTAAAAATGAACAAAAAATTACTCATATCTTTTGCTATACTCTTAGTATCTTCAGTTTTAGCTAGCCCTCCAAATGATCCTGCCCCACCTGCTAGTGGTAATGGTACTGGTACTGGTAATGGTAACAAATGCCACAGTAGCTGCTCACAATGTGTTAATAACTGTTGCGTAGCTTGCACTGTGCCTCATTCTAAAATTGACCCTCTTAAAAAAGCTTGCGTTTGTGAGGATGGCTATTATGCAGAATCAGTTTCCCCTTTGGTTTGCTCAGAAAGACTTTTTGGTTCTTCAGAAAATTGTTGTGAAAAAAATTTGGGTATTAATATTGGAGATTTTAAAATTAATACTCAATGCTACTATGTAACTAACCCCTAAAGTGATGGAAGCTAAAAAGATTTTGTTGTTTCTGAAGTCACTATCGATACAGATCACTCTTACTTTGATGAGTAAGATTGCAGAAATATGCTCAAAACTGAAGTCCAATATCGTCCCTAAGGTTATAATTACCCTAACGAAGATGATAACTACATACCCTTAAACCCCATTTATGTTAGTGACTTGGGAACCAAACCTGGTGATAAGAAGATTAAAATCCCACTTATTAATGTCTATGATGTCGCCTATTCAACAACAATTAGCATTGATTAGAGCTAAATTATCCAACTTGTTTACTTAAGAATTTTGATAGGATTTGATAGGGGTAGTGAAAGAATTTACCTAAGAGCACACAGATGGATTATGACTGTCTATACTAATAGATAATAAGTTTAAACCTTCACTATTGATGTCGATATCCAAAGAACCTCTAGTTGCATGAATGGACAATGTATTATTATTGCAGACTTGGATGTTACTGGCGATTAATACTTACAAGACTATGAAACAGTTAGAGTTAACCATTCCTATGTTGTAGGTGATTGGATGTACATGAGAATCTGGTTTATCGACTCTACTTATTTGAAATAACTTTCATTCTAATAACTTTACTTCAAGAATGATAGTGGATAAGTATTTGATCACACTTCTCTTACTGATGGTGCTGAAACTAAATGGAATCATGCTCATAATTCTTTACATGTTAAACTAAAATTAATTGAACCTAGTATTGGTGCAACTATTTAGGTAAATATGTTAATTGAAACTGCTGATGCTCGTAGAATCTTGGAAAGTTCTGATCCCGCTCCCGTCCAAGTAAAATAATAATTCAAGGCTTAAGTATTAAGTACTCCAACAAATCTAGCTGCTAATTAAGATAGTGCTAATAAGAAATCGAATTCATTAATAATGATGCTCGGATTAGCTAATTTACTTGCTTTAGTATTTTTGTTCTGATTAGAATTATTATATAATATGCCTAATAATTTTATTGTAAAACAATTTATGGTTTATGTAATAAAAATAGTATTTCTTAAAGCATATTATTCTTGATAAACATCTGCTTAATTCAATAAAAATAAAATTCAAAGGAATGTAATATTTTTTGTTTATTAAACTCTAATTATAATAAAAATTATTCCTATTATCAAAATAATAAAATTATCTTACTTTAATAAGGAAAAAAACAATAATATAAAATTATTATAAATGAAATTATAAAAATTGAGATTTTAGATTTTGAAAAATCTGCCTATCACTAAGTAAAAGGATAAGTGGCATTATTTAATTAGGTAAATTATATCCCTCTTCTACATAATATTTATAAAAGTAGAGAAATTAGTTATTTTGATTAAATTAGCATTTCTATATTAAAATAAAAGAATGATTAAATAAATAATAATACCAATATTATTCTATCTAATTGGAGCAAAAAAATTATCCAAACTGTTAAAAGAATGTAATATCCAGATATTTAATAATTAAATTAATTGCAGTTAGAATTATAAAAAATATTAATTGATTAAAAATATAGAAAAAGAATAAGAGATAAAATGAAAATAACATAAATATTTACACTTAAATGAGAAAATTGAGAATAAAATATAATTTATAATAATTTAATGAAAAATTTATAATACAATATACATATTTTACATTATAGAAGTTAATTATATTTCAAATTCTATTGTTATAATTATGTTGTTATCCTTCAGTACTGATTTAAACAGTAAATTGAGGATAGGTTTATTAATTGTTTTATTTTTGAGGTGATGAATAAGTTTAATGGAATTATTACTAGTCATCCTCAGCAGTGGAAATATCAATTTCAATGTTGCATTTATTCACTTTAAGAGGACTTCCTAATAAATCTCCAAGTTATTTATTTCCGGTAAAAACGATGCTGCTATTCATACTTCCTTATGTATACATTTTTTATTTCGGATTTGGTGAAGATGAAATATCTCTTCTATATTTTTATGGACTCTAGCTAGTGATATTTTAAGATCTTCCTCTTTCTCTTTGTATTTAGGATTATTCAAAACTTAAATTTTATTATTTTGTTTATCTTCTCTTTAACTCATCTTATAACTCTTGCAATTTAGAATGTAACAATTATTACAGTTGAGATTTATTTTGCTTTATAGGCTATTATGATAAATTCAAATCCTAAGAAATGTTCAGATTTTTATCTTAGTAAGAGCTGTTTGTCAAATTGGGAGAAGGAGATCTTCTATTTTAATTCGGGGTTAATTAGTGAGGGTCTAAGTAGTTACCTTGCTTTTTTTAAGCAGTTTTTTCATGCTAGACATAATTATATCTATCTGGAATGTATTAATTTTGTTTCAAAGTTTACCCATTTTGAGATGATTAGTTGAGGATATTATTTTTAGAGTTACTCGTTGATAAAATTGATTTTTTAAGAGATTCGATTTCCCCTTAAATCATTGAGATTTCCTTTTTGAAAGTCTAAATCTCTGCATTATTCTTCTAATCAGAATTTATTTAATTCTCATTATCATATTGCTAATTGTTAGAAGGATATTGCTAATATACACGAGAATTGAATGAATTATTTCTGTTTAATGTATTAGGGTTATAGTTGCTGTTGTGCTATACTACGGAATTTGTAACTGAATTCTAATTTTCTAACATTTATCTTCTTTCTTTATTGGATTCTTGTAAATTTTTAATATGTTAATCTCTTGTATTTTCTAAAGTCTTCATTAATTTTTGATTTTATAATCTCTACTCATTTAATATTTAGACAATCTCTTCCTTTTCCTTCTCTTTTTGGTTAAGATCCAGTTTGTGTTTCTTCTATTAAAGGTTTTGGATTTCATTAAAACTATCTTTTAATGATTAAATAGAATTCTTCATCCCTTCAATTTCATTGTTCTTTTCTATTAAATCTAATCTTTATGATTCAAATCTCTCATTCAATAACTCATATTATGAGAGTTAATTCTAAATTTCTTGTTTTAGTCTATTAATTTCTTCTTCTTTTGGATCAATCATCTGTCTTTCATTATTATAGCCAACCCTTTTTGTAGGAGATTTAGAGTTATCTCTAATACTATTATTATTGTTAAATAATTATTATTTTTCTTATTCTAGACTAGTAATTTATCTTTTTAATCTATTATTTTCATTCTCTAAATTTATTAATGTTTTATTATTGCCAGTATTAAAATTAGTATTGTTATTTATAGATTTATTAAGATTTTCCTTTTTCTCTTGCTCTAGACTATTAATTTACTTTTTGAGCCTATTATTCTCACTCTCTAGATTACTTATTTATTAACTTGATAACTTTTACTATCTTAATAATTAGTCTCTTTCTTATTAATATGATTCATTATTCTAATTATATACATTTCCCACCTCTTAAGGTTTAGATTATCTCTATTATTATTACTAATCTACTAGACTTTAATATTTTTTCTTCCATTATTCTAGTTCCTATTAAAAAATAATAAATGTTAAGAATACATTTATTAAAAATAAATTTTTACTTTAACTAATTGTTTTTCATTGGAAGACAAACCTTTTAATTCTTTTTCTAGCTTCTAATTGGATTCATTTATTTGATTGAATTTATTACTCTGTTGTTATAACTTTAAATTCAAGTTTTCTATTTCTTTTTACAGTTTTTAGTTTTAGATACTCTTACTTTGTAAATCATTATCCTTATTTTGGATAACAATAGATGCTTATTCTAAATCTTGTCTTTATCTCTCTTAGGTCATTTTCTACTATTCAATTTCATTCTTAAGTTATTTTTCTCTTGAATTTATTTATGGCATCTATGTTGCAGGAGTTGATGAGAATTATACAAAATTTCTAAAGAAAAAGTAATTGTAGTTATTAGGATTTCTAAGTTGGTCAGATATTTTTTATAACTCTTCTTATGAGATGCTTTCAAATACTTCATCAATAACTTTTTCTATTTTCCAGAATCTAATTGTCCCACTTAAATCAGCTGAGCAAAATAACTCGTGATCAATTGCTGTACAAAATAGAACAACATCTTAATGTGGTTAATAATATTAAGTCAGATTATAGGTCTAATCTGATGAGAGATTGTATACTGATACATGTGGTCCATGGGCAATAAGCATTTCTTTTTCATTAAGAGGGCATATAGATAATACCTAGTTATCAAATTTTAACCTCTTCAAAATCTTAAATTCATTGCTCAAACTCCAAATTACAACTGTCTAATCAGAACTTCCACTAATCAGATATTCTTAATTAAAAACTATTAAAGAATTGATAGGATTCTATTTATTTTTTATGAAATGGCCATTATCTAAGATCCTCATTTAAACTCCTTGACTAACATCAAAAGTTCTAACTTTACCATTTGCAAATCCTACTGCAATAAATCTATCATTGAATAACACCATGCTAGTCACTTCTGTGCAATCTATAGAAGTACTTGGTTATAAAATTATTTTATATATCTCATCATATCTCCATATAATAATTTATCCTCCTGTGTCTGCTGATACCATATATTTGCTGTTAATCTACATTTTAAAGTAAAAATTTAATTTAATTACTGTAAAACATCCAGTCTTTATACAAATCCTCTGTCTAAATAGTTATCAATTTTAGGGGAAGATTGAAAGTAAAATAATTTTAGCCCATAAATAATAGCCAATAAGTAAATTGATTAGAGAATATATATAAATTTGAATGAAAATTATACAAATATTTTATCATTTTTTATTTTTTTTACCTTAATCAAATGTGTAATAGGATAAGGACATTAAATAGATGACACAATTTGACGAAGTTACCAGTCCCAAACTTCAATTTTATCTTGTAAGCAAACATAAATATATTTGTTATCAGCAATCATACAGAATGAATTTGATGATAAATCTATTTCTGAGTATATTTTTTTAGTATCGATTTACCAAATTTTAAGCTTCTTTTCATTATCAGTAGAAGCTATTAATCTATAATTTATTCTTGCAACGCTTTGAATAAGTTTTCTGTGTGCTTTAATTGATTTTACATCAACTTTATACTCATCTTCGCTTAATTGGGCACAGCCTTAATAATTATGATATAATAAATTAATTACTATTAATTAGCTAAGATTTTTTAATTTAACTAATTATAATAATAAATGCAATAATAATTACAAGGGATTCTAAGAATATCTTAAGGTTGATAATTTTATGTGAATAAAACAATTTGGTTAAACTACTCAGAATTTAGTAGTATACCCTTTAGCCCTTTAGAGTTTAATTCTTAAGTAAAACCAGCTACACAATATCCAGCTTCTGGGTCATTAATTAGAATAGGCCAATGATTTCTAGCAAAGTTATCAAAATCTTTATTTAAACTATTTCTATCGACTTGAATATTAATGAGTACTCCACCCATAATATCGCTAACAAGATTGTGTAAAACTTGCATGGAATGGTATTAATTCTTTAAATACCCTGTAATGATAGCTCCATTCTTTTTTACTTAGATGTCTGGTTCAGCTAAAGTATCTAAGGTATAGAAATATTTTGTATTGAAAGTTCTCTTAGCTGCAATTACTCCTAAGTAGCCTCTCTCTATACCTACATGCTGATCTAAAAGAAGAACGGCAAATCTGTTTAATGCTAAATATCTGCTTCTAAAAATATCAATCACATTTACTCTACCATACTAACCTATAGTCACTTTTAGATCTCCACATCCAATATCTGGATTGTCTAACTGTACCAATAAATGTTGTGGTCCAATTAATACACCAGTTAATAGCGTTGGTTCTTATAATTCTTATTTTTCAAATTCATCTTCTTGCTCATTTCTTTCTACTATAACACTACCTCTGGATATAATGGATTACCTCATAGGTGATTTACTCAACTAGCCTGATTATCTATGAACAGATTTGTTTGAAGATATTGAGGATCTATGAACTGATTTATTTAATGGCTTCTTTAAAATTACTTCTACAAACCCAAAAGCCGAAAAAGGGTAGGTATTAAAATTCTATACACTAATCATAAATGGACTCAATTTATCAGGGGTGTATTTCTTTTCTTGCTAAGGAGATGGTGATCCTTCTATATATTGTGTAAGCACATTTTTCTTAACAATGCCAAAATTACTCATGCTTTTTAACTAATATAGGTTTTTAATTTTTAATTAATGCTATTCTTTTCAAATACCTATATCTACGCTGTTTATATTAATTTCTTTCACTATTAATAAAGTATATAATTAAGTATTACCATCAAAAGAGAGATATCTATCATTGTCTCTTTCAATCTGTTTGTCAGACTATTAATTTTTATTTGTATATTTTATTTTTTCTATTTGCATATTTCTTAACAGATATATTTATTCATTCTAAAAAAGCAATTTTATAAATCAAATCTTTAAGAATTTTACTAATAAATATAAACCAACCAAATAAAGCTTGCTTACATCTTTAGAAAGTGAAAATACTACCCTAAATTCATTAACATCTTTACAATTAAATTTTTAAAAACATTAGACTAAAATTATAAAAGTATTTTTAAATTTTAGAAAATATCTTTAATTTTTAGAATTTATTAAAAATAAATATATACAGTAAAACCTATTATTTCTTGAACAATTTAGTTTTAACCTAACAAATAGTTATACAATTTGTAAATGTAAAAATGTTTACAATTTTTCTTACGATAGCTCAAGAAACTTGCCTAGTTTATAAGATACTGAAAAATATACATCTGCTAAATTTAAGAAGTTTATCTTTATAATTTAAATTCTATCTAGCTGATCAAAATTTTATAATTAGTAAAATAGGATATCTTTCCTGAAAATTTTATTAAATATACTTAATTTAGAAACAAAAAGAATATTATTATATAAAACAAGCAATATATAACATTAAACATGCATGAATACATATTTCAGATGGTTTTATTTTTTTTAATAAATGTAAGAATATAACTATTTTCTAATAAAGTCGTAATATCTATTACTTTTAAGTATTTTTTTGTAGTCAGCAGAGATTTATGCAAACTTAAACAAAATTTTACCCAACCAAAGATGAATATAATTGTCATTAATAATATCTGATAAATAAAAAGTCCTATTTATATATACACAATCTTGTCATATTATTCTTGGCATACCATATAGATAAAATTCTTTAGAGATACAAGTGTTTCTTCTAAAAATTCTTCAAATAACGTAAAGTCCTAAATATCAAAAGTAGCAGTGAAGTCTTAAAGGATTTTATTATATTAAGTAGCATTTTGCATCAGATAAATGTTATAGAGATTGGGAAATACTGCTAAATACTCTTTAAGAGCTAATTAAAAACCTTTTTTCAACATTCCTTTATACAGACTACCACACATATTTAAGTCAATTATGGTGGAATTAGAAATATATTAGGGATATTTTTAAAAAACTCCACAAATATCTGATTTAATAATTGAAAAGAAGAAATCATCGTAGTCTCCTTACCTATATCTGTATGAAAATATATAAAACATGAATTAAATTGGGTTAATTAGAAAATTGATTAAAGATTACCTTTTGATGCTTCCTTATTCTTATAAAATATTTTATAGATCCTACTATTATTAATCTTCTTAATCTAAAAGGTTTTTAATATCTTTCAAGAAATTATCCACATAAATTGGCTTGGCATTTGGATACATTTTCATGTAGATGTTATTATAGTGGAGGGCAATATTCGAAGCTAAATATCCTTTCAGTTTATACATATTTTCTATTATTTTTAAATTATTATTTATGAAGATATATTAATATAAAATTAAAATAGAGTGATAAACAATTAAAATAATTTTACAGACTGTTCTGAGTGCAATTGTTTACTATTCAAGGTATTCCTATGTAATTATTTTATTGACAATAGGGTATACACTTATCAAGCCAAAAATTATAACCAATTTGATAATGATTGTTCCATTAATTCTATTCAATTTTGTTGTGGTACTAATGTTTTTAGCATTCTTTTTGTTATCACTGATTTTAGTACTAGTGAATTTAAATGTAGGTAAACCATATTACTTTCTTTGATGCTCATAATCGTTTTATAAGTTTTCAAGTATATCATCGATTTTGTTGGAGTTGAAAGTGGAAAAGAGGGTAACAATATCCTCTCTCTATCTTTAAACAAAAGAGTGTAGAGGGATAATTATGCCTACACAAATAGCCGAAATACCAATAATTAGAACCATAACTTGAACTAGCTCTGTTTGTAAATCCTCATCTCTAGATTTCTAAATACTTAAAAGCTACTTTTAAACATAATTGAGAGAAGAATAAAAATTGATATTATTTAAAATCATATAATATTCAGGCCTACCAGTACCTAATCCGACAGCATATCTGTAGGTGTGCTAATAAGATAAGATGATTGAAAAATGTATAGTAGTTGTGTAATTTACGAAATAGAAAATCTATTTCGCTGGAATTGAAGATGCCTTTGAGATATTTGCTGGATTATAGTACTAACCAAACTAAAATGTGTTAGGATATTCTTTTAGTAATTAAAATGTTAGAGAATTCGCATGTTGTCCAGAAGTTTGAGCTATGAGATCAATAACAACATCTTTCTAATTAAAAAGGTCATTTCTTGTCCTATTCATGAAAGCATTTTTAACACTAGTTGAAGGGAATTTATAATCATTTTTATTAGTAAGAGCAAATAAAATGTTATTGTCTTTCACTAAGCTGTAAACACTAGCTTAAAAATCAACTGGCCAAGCAGAAAAGAATTTATCGTTCTTACTCACCCAGATTTAATCACTTAATTTAAAATATTATATCATGATTAAAGCTATCATGATAAAGTAGCTTATTAATCCTACTGTAGTAGAGAGTTTAATAACAAAAGGAATATGTTTATCTGATAAAATATGTCTTAATTATCTCTTTGCTGCTGCATAGGTTGACTTCTTTGAGCTTGTTGAGACTATATCTGCTTATTTCTCTAAAATCATCTTCAGAATTTCTTTATTTTTTCTATTTGTAAGTATATCTTAATCTTTTAAATCGAAATTTTCTTTAGGAGAGAAGCATCTGGAGAAATCGGAATTCTTATTAAAATTAAATTTCTATAAGTTCATAATCTATTCAATATTTTAATTTCTACTATCAGATATTGTTGTTTGCTAAGAGAAGAATTTTTATTGTTAGCTGATAGATTTTATTCTTAAATTCCCTTGCTATAATAATCTATTGGCATTAATGTTTTATTAATTTGTATTTGTGCTTGTTTAAACACTATTGCATACTTCATCTTTTATTAGTTCAAGCTTATTAAATATTTTATTATGGTTTAGTGGCTTTACAATTATTTCAACTTCTTTTCTCTCTGCAAATAAAGAAAGTTGACTTTATTATTTTCTACTCCTTTCACTTTAATTTAAATTTTAATTTGCAGTTTGGTATGGAAATTAAGGATCCCCAAGATTTTAATTATTTAATTCACTTTGAACTTATTTAAACTGATCAATGTGATTATTATTATCACCCATTTTTAAATTATTATAACTATCATAATAATGAGTTTTAGGGCTACTATCTGTACCTACACCTCTTTTCTCTATCATTTAAAACAATTCGCTTAATGTATCTGATTTATCTCTAGGAATGAATCCTAATTGAGGAGAAATATGAGTATTCAATTCGTGTTCAATAGTATGGCTTTAGTTTTCATCTATTTTGTCAATAAGTCCTCTTCTTGTTGATTAAGGATAGTAATTCTAATCTAAGGTATTTGCTGTTTATATCAGTTTATTAGTATCATTTGTTATTAAATCTTTATATAAATGGTTATTTTCTTGTTGGTTATCAAAGATAGTCCTATTTCCATCTTTCTCATCTTATAATAGTAACATATTTAATTTCTATAGCTTTTCTTCTTAATTATCATTTATATTATTCAAGTTCATTAAACTTTAAATGTAACCACAACTTGGAGTAATCTAAGATGGTGATAGGAATTGATTATAATTTTCTTAAAACTATTTAGGATTATCTGAAATATATCTTGAGTTATCTTGATTAGTATTCGATTGTGGATATTATGAAATATTTGATGAAATACTATGATTAAGAATCTAATTATTCGCATACTCTACTTTAATTTCTTGCTATAAAATTTCAAGTCTTTTAATGGATATTTAAGGAGAGTAATCTAATTTACTGATTTGCTATTATTATCTGTAGAATGTTAGCTGATTTCTTATATGGTTTAAGATTAGGCTGTGGTTGTCAATTAAACGGAGCTATTTAATTGAAACTATTTCTAATAAAGAGTAATTCTAATCCAGAGTATAATTTAATTTTGAATTTGTTAAGCGCATCAATAAAAATAAGTAATCTTATTATAAGTTATTATCATTCCTACTAAAGGATTGATTGGTATCAATGATTTTCTATTCTCTTTTAGAGTTCGAATTATGTGTTTACTTTACATAATTCATATCTTCTTTACTATTGAGTTTTTTGATATAAAGAAAATCTGTTGATCCTCCTGTTTCTAATTTAGCTTTTTAAGTATTCTCTGGAGACAAGTTAGGTGGCTAACCATTTAATCTACTGATTTCAATATTTTCATTTTATTAATCTTATTAAAAGTAAGAAGGGATATCTAAGTTAATTTATAATGAACTTGTGGGTTAATTTATTTCAATCAAACCAGTAGCTTATAATATTGGAAAATGAGATTTAATATTAGTTTTTAGAATATTGTCTTTAGAAGTAAATAGTAATTAAAATATTTTGGGAGTGACACCTTGGATTGTAAATGAAGATGGAGAGATAACAATATAATGCTTTTTTTGATTGAGTAATTTTATTTTTGCTGTCAAACCAAATTCTGATTGCTATAAGAAGGAATTTATTTTCACTTTAATTTATAAAGGCACAATTAAAAATTTAGAAAGAGACCCAAAAACAAGTTAGCTCATTTAAGACTCGGTTTAATTATTTTTTGATTATTTTTTTTCTAGGAAACGATTTACATATTTTGGATGGGTATTATGCAAATAGGTAGGGATGATTTATTCAATTTTTTTATTTATAATATCCTGTTTACTTTTGATTGTATAAAATATATCATAGAAATTTTTAGATACATGTTTAATAGTAAGATTGCCAGAATCTTCATACTAGGCTGCTACTATGCACGTATATTTATTGAAAAGTTCTTTTTATTATTGCTAAATTAATAATTATAGCCTATAGTTTTAATTTAATGATCTTTCACCTCCAACTGAAGTTCCATATTTAGGTATAGTTATGTCTTTCTCTGAGAAAGCTAGAATTTGTAAATATAAATGCTATAATTCATATAATCTATTATTCTCTGAATAAACCCTACCTAGCTAATTTAAACTCAACTTAAGTTTTTCATTTTGATTTAGGAACTTATCAATATCTTTGATAAGTTCTTCTAACACAATTAATTTTTACTTCATTTTTAGCAATACTTCTACCTTTTATCTAATAACTTAATCAAAAAGATTTGCAGTTTAATCAAGTTGATTTTCATATTGTAACACTTTTACATATTCTTATCCGAAGGGATTATCTATTTTATTAATTTTTTGTAGGATATCTGCTTTATTTTAGAATATAGTTTTATGAATAGAATTGTAGATTTATTGTTATTTAAGAGAAAGGATTCTATTTACTTTCATTAATTTATATTGTATCCAATATTCTTTGATTGAGCCCATAAATTCTATTAAAAAGACGAAATAAACAACCTCCTCTCTTTCATTAATGGAACCCTTTTTGGATTTAACTGCCGATTTGAATAAATCTTTGAAGGCAATTTTTAGAAGTTTTTAGATTTATTTGATATTCTTTTAAGAGTATATTTCATCAGAATTAATTTCTCTATAATAAGTATCTAACTGAGATTAGAACTATTCATCTATAATTTAATTATTATACTAATTTTAAGAACTCTATTTGTTAAGTTTATTAATTATTATATTCATTTAGTTAACCATCATACTATCTTTGCGCAGTATTGTCAGAGTGGAATCATTCATCTCCCTAAATAGAGGGAGTCTCATTATCCTATCTAGTTTATACATATCTAATTCTTATTATTGGAAAGCATTCTGAATATCTTGAATTAATTTATTATTGAAGTAGAGTATCGTTTTATGAGTTGCCAAGTAAGTCAGCGGTAGCAGAATACAACTTAAAAAGCTAATTAAAGTTTACTTTTCCTTTTAAGATCTAGAAATCAGTATAGTAATATTAAAAGAAAATATATATAAAGATAAAAAGATAGCTAATTTTTAGCTATTTTATTAATAGTATGGTCTTATGAATAATCTCAATAACTCTAATACTAAAAAGATTAATACTATTTCCTCCTTAGCATTCTCAACATAATTTAGAGTTATCGCAAATACAGTCTCTATAATAAAAAAAGAAAAAGAAAAACTGCCGTAAGGTGTCGCCAGATAGTCTCTAGTATTCAATTAATAATTGTAATCTGTATCAGAAAAAAGAATACCTTAATTTATTAAGAAAAATATTTATTATTATTTAGAAAATATTACCTCTCAAACTAATTTTATATTCAAAAAGAATTATATTTTTTTAAAGATAAGATTACACTATTTTAATTACAGTTGGTGAAGTAAAAGAGAGAAAAGTTAAAATTCATTATTTTTTAATATTATTAATTTAAAATTTACAATTAGCATTAGCAAATTATAAAATTTTGTAAAATTCTTTTTCAATTCATTTATAAACTATATAATTTGAGATGAAGGTTTTAAAAGAATTTTATAATAATCTAATGAATATATACCTAAAAAGATCGCTATAAGAAGATTGACAATAGAATAAATAGAATTTAAATCTTTAAATGAGAAATAGATTGAGGGTATGAGCAGAGTATAGCCAAATAGGGATACTAGCAGTGAGAATAGTTTTTTTATTTATAAAAAGAAGTAGTTAGAGTTGGGACTTTTTTGACCCATTTTAAAGAACTAAAAAGCTCCTTAAGTAGAAGTTTCCATCGAGAAGAAATATTCCAAAGAATTAGAAAGAATTAAGATAATAAAGAGTCCAAAAATTGTAGCATTGATGAGAAATAGAATAAAAATAATAGTTTCCTAATATTCTTGTGTGCTTAGATATTCATACAGATGATGAAACTTTAAAAATTTAAAGTTGGCATCTGCTTCATAGAGATTTTATGCATTACTGATTATGTCACCTAAAACTATAACAACTATGTATCTACAAACTATATGTATAAAACTACTTATCTACTCTCTCTAATAAAGTTTTGAAATGAAATATATATCATCACTATAGAAACTCTTCAAAAATCTGAAAATATTTTTATCGTCTTTCTTCTTCATCTTTACTTTCCTATCACTTTATTAATATGTTTTAATTAATCTTATTAATTATTTCTTATTTAAAAATAAATGTTAATGAAGAATAAAAAATCAACTTTTAGTATTTTATGTTTTTTGCGCTTAAAGCTAATAGCATTCAACAATAATTTCATAAATAATCTTTCCTGAAGTAAATTAAAAATTTCAGTCATGATAAATAAATTGCTGCATTTTCCCTTTCCTATAATGTTTATGATTATAACTCATGATAATATTTTAATGTTACAGAGATCATTATTTTTTAAAATAACCATTAAATAAATTAATAAAACAAACTAAGGCAATTAATTGATAAATGTGAAATTAGTGTATTATTTAAATTCATTTCATATTATATTAGTAATTTTTATTGATAAATTTAAAATAAAATTGTAATATATCACTAAATTATTTGCAGTGTTTACAGGATTATTACCTATAATCTTAGATCAAATAATATATTATAGTCCTTTTAATTAGTATTTTTGATATTTAAGTTCCTTGGAGAAAATACTCTTTTTAAAGAAAACCTTTATAACTATTATTGACTTTAAAGAATAAAAATGAATATGAAATTATGAATATAATTAATACAAATATTTAAAGGTTATAATTAGTATGATTTAGTTTTGGTATTAGAAGACCAATTTATGCAATAAATAAGATAAAAATAAAAGATATCTAATCATAAAAGAAGTTTTATTGTGAATAGATACACTTTTTGAAAGGTAATAATTATATTCGATGGTATTTTATTGACAGTGGAAAATCCAAACTGTTATTTATTATTTATATTTGGGATTAAATTATCTATTTTGGCCTACTTAAACTTTAATTATTTATTTTATTTAGAACAATATATTTATAATTCTATAATTTACCACCAAATCAATATTCATTATCTCAATAGATTAATATTGAATTAGAATTTGGAATTTGTTTATTACAGATTAAAATCAAATCAAATCAGGCTGATTTCTTGGTTGAAATTTTAGACATTAAGGATTAAATGTAAAACGTAGGCACAATAGATAATTTAACCTTAAAATTTTTCTACTTACTCTAATAATTAATTTAATTCAATAATTTTCTTTTTGTTCATCCTTTTGAGATTATTGAGAATCTATTTTTTATTGAGGCTAATTAATTCTTGAAAATCTTCTATCCCCACTACTGAAAACGATAGTTCTTGTAGGTGGTTTTGAAAGATCTACTTCTTAATTTTTTTATTATTAACTTCTTTTTTTATCTGAATTTTAATTTGTGTTATTAACTCCATTGTTGAATTAGGAAAGCATAATTTATCTACTTGTTAAATTAATATGACTAGAACTGGAATCAGTAGTAGGTGGTCTAGCTTTAAAAGAAGATTATCTTCGACTAGATTTTTAGCTGTTTTGTAAGGTCCTGGACTAGAAGTGAGTTGAAAGTAAGGAAGAGATATTTTTATCTGGCTAAAAAATATTATTATTTCGACATTCAGCAGATAATACTTAATTCAATTGACTTTCCTACTTCTTCTTCAGCCTTAATTCAGTCGTCTGTAAAACTTTATGTATTATTTCATTTTAAATTTTAGAAAATTTCTTGATTTTACTTTCATTTATATTTTTTGAAAAAGTCTTCTATGGGAAGTTAGGATACATCTAATTGGCAGCAAATATCTTTTAATGATCTATCTCTGTTTATTTTCTAATTATGTTATGAACACTTTGAGAACGCAAAACCCCATTAGATATTGGAATATTGTTTGCTGTATTTAGTTCACTTTGAGGAATAACTGCAATACTCCCTTAGCTACCTAATCTAGATAATTAACTTTGAGTGTAATATTAAATTACTTAATTCCTATGTAGAGCATTATTACTAGCTTAATGAGATCCTAAATCTCCAGATTTATCAAGACTATAAATTTCGACTTAACTATCATAATTATGAGAGTCTAAATCATTTAAATTATGAACATTCTAATCTAGAGTAACCACTGATTCAGTATTTGAAGGTAAATTCGAATTAAGTTCTTTAATTTCATCTATCTGCTAGCAACTAGGCAGGACATATTAATTATTTTCTGAAATATAAGCCTAATTTTATTATTAAAATTAAAGATCCATTTAATTTATTTAAGGAATACTTGATTTTCTTATTTAAATACTTTCTGTATTTTTTTATCCACTTTCTTGCTTTTTGAGAGATATGAACTAATCTAACATTTCTTAAACCCTATAAGGATAGAACAATTATTAATTATTTTCTGTGAGATGGCTAAGTTTGTCCTATTCTTAGTTGAGGTCAACTAGATTTTCATTATTTTTAATACTATTGACATTTTAATCTAGTATTTTTCTATTGGCTTAATTATTAGCATTACTATAAGCAAAGTTTTAATAATTTAAATTATTTTGTTAGCTTTGGGAATTGATAAGTTAGCTATTTATTTTTTAGATGAACTTATCTATATCTGATTCTGTTTATAAATTATTGGCATCCAAAGTATCCAAGTCTTCATTTGTGTACTCAAAGTTACTTTAATGAGTTTAACTTCTTTTTTATCGATGATTCTTTGCTTCTCTTATATTATGCTATAAATATTTTGTATTAAATTGATGCAATAAAGTATCTTTTTATATGTAATTCTCTGGATTACTGTAATAATTAGGTAAACTAGATGGCTTTTTACTCTCAAATATCAACCGAGTAATCTATTCTCTATCTCTGAGATTTCTCATTAATATCTTATTATATTTCTTTTCCTTTTAATATGTTAATGGAAACACACTCTTCTCAGCTAATCTCTTAACAATATCTTCAAAATCATTTTTAGTAATATTATTATTGCTTTTATTATTGTTACTACCATTTTAATTATTATTATTATCATTATTATTACTACTGCCATTTTAATTATTATTTTTTTCATTTTATTAATTTGATGTAAACGATTAACTAATTGAATATTTTTTCTAAAAACTATTAGGCTATTCTATGTTTAGAAATTCTTTTTTAAAATTAGGGTTAAGTTCTACAAATTAGGTTTTAATTCTACTGTAAGAATTCGACCTCTCTTCTTTTTAAATCAATTTACAAACAATCGAATAACTTTGACTTCTTGTTTTTTTTTGAAGAACTAATCTACTTTTAGGAGGACTGTTAACTTAAGAAGGAGGATACTTTTAATTTTTAGATTATTATATTTGGTTAGCAAGTGAAATATCATAATTTTAATTATTCATTTTATTTTTTTAAGTATTGTTTAAATTTCCATAAGACATCTAACTACTATGATGGTTTATTGTATGATCTTACATTCTTTTATATTCTATTAATTTTTAATGAAGCTTCTCTTTATCTATCATTAAAACAACTGTAAATTCTGAAGAGGAATGAACAGAAGATTACATTTACTCAATTTTTTTCTCTCCTATATCTACCTCCATACTAGCTAATTAAATTCCATTGTAAGAGCTATTTTACCTTTACATTACTCTTTAAATAGACTATTAATTTTATGAAATCTATTGATTATTCTATTTTTCTCCTTTCAAACTCTATCCTATTATTGCCCCTTCTCCTAACACTACCCTATTTTTAATAATACCTGCTATCGATTGATCTTGATATAGAACAGAGCCATATAAGACACAATATATAAATCTAGGATCTTAAGTCTCTTAACATATAAACATCCCCTTTTTTTTGAAGCACTACTCACAAATAATATCATTTAATAATGTATATTCAACTTAGAGCTTTTAACCAAGAAACTTGCAATTCAACTGTTAATTTTCAATATAATTCTCTTAGATTATCTTGGCTTTTAAGATGAGAACATGAGTGTTCTCCATAACTAAAGCAATATGATCAGATACTTAAGATACACTCTAAGGATTATGCTTTAATTATTCTACATTAAATCCAAAGCTATCATAAGATGAAAGTTCGCATCTTTTCTTTAATTATTTAGCCTGCTAATTGGCTTGATGCTAAGAAAGAGTTCTTTCATAATTAAACTATTAATCTCTTTATCTATTATAGTCCATATCTTCAATATTTCTACTTTCTAATATTGCTATTCTCCCATTTAAAATTATATAATGCTTATCAATATTATCCATATTTGTGTAAACTGTTTTGCCTTTCTCATATGTCTCATATTGCACGTGGTAAGCTAACCTATGGAGAGCACTAACTTTTCCCAGATAATTTTTACCAAATTAGCTTTTAACTAAAAAATCTATTATAGCTACCTTCTCCTCAAAGAGATAATCACGCCTTTGCTGCTTTTCTTTAATAATTCTAATGACTTTATCGCATGGATCCTCAAGCATAACTTTTTAATTAATAATATTAAGACTATTTACAAAGAAGAACAATAAGTGGTTGGAATATCTGCTCGAAATATACCTTCCAACGAATAATTAATTTATTATTTAATATGTTTCTTTCAATTATTTTTTATTCAAATGCTATTAATATTTCGTTTCTTTTATTCTCCTCACTATAATTTAATATTTTATGGATATTTTGTAATGTAATTCATTATTTCGAGACAATTTATTTCAACCATAAATTTTTTAATTACTTTTTATAAGTAATTGTTCGAGTAGGCAGTAGATTTATTCAAATTTTACTGGTATTACTAGCATAGAGAAAAATGTAAAGTTATTCTGAATTTACTATTATAAAAATAAAGAGATTAACTATAGGTATTTAATTACTGTAAAATAAGCAAAGGAATTAAGACAATAAAGTAGAATATTATAAATTTTAGAGATCTTTAATACATTTAAAATTAATAGGTTATTAATAATACACATTATTATATTTATTGTTTCATATTTTTTTTCTTTATTAAATTAATAGATCTATCAATCAATCAACCAACCAACCAATTAAATTACTTGAAATCTAACTTTTAGAAATTGAAATATTCTTTCAATAACTTAATTTAATTTAATTCCCGTTCAATCATAATAATTCCACACATTATCTTCAAGCCACTTATCATAATTTTTTTCAAATTCCTCAGGAATTTAAACTTCATCCCACATCTTATTTAATAAATTCTTTTTGTGTTACAGCATATCCTAATGGATGTTGGTATCATCAATATTTAATTTTTGTCTTAGATCTTTCTTTGCTTCGTCTGCTTTCCAATAATGGTAATTGTTGAAATCAATATTAATTTTTCTAACATCTTCTTGATTGCAATAATTTGCAAGCATTGATTTTCTATCTCTAATCCCTTCAAGTAAATAAAGCTATTTCAATGGTTCTTCCTTCATAGCTTTATCTGCCTAATTTATGAATTTCTTTTCTTCTTCTTTTTAGATTTTACCAAACTTATCAGGTTAGTAATTAGGATACACTTTACAAAATAAATCAGAGATAACTTTAACATAACTTTGATTTGATTTTAACATTCTCTTATCGAACATCGGTATTTGTAATTTCATCAATTTATAGCAATACTTACTGACTTCTCTCATAGTAAATTATTAAGGGAGTTTCTTAAGAATAAACTATTTAATTATAATATGAAAGTTAAATACAAATTGATAAGTATTAGTAGTTGGTATATTACGAATGCTTGATAATCAATCAAATATTAAGTAATCTTTTCGGTGAAGTTGTTGCATGTAATAAACATCAATTTTAAGATCTTATAAACTGTTTCGGCAGCAATATCCATTTATGATACTTTATCACTCCTAGAAAAAAATTAATAAAATTATATTTCAAAGCATTAAACTGTAAAGGATTAAATTACTAGATATAAGGGATGTCCTGGGCAATATTTTAAAATTTATCTGTTAGGAATTTAAGGAAGACAAGAACACCATTAGCATCGGTAATGAGTTGGATTAAATAGGAGAATTACCAAACACAGTTATGTTTGAACTTCTTTGCTAAAAGTAATATAAAACTTGCTATTATATTTGCTGTAAATATTCTATGTCTATCTAATTCAATTTTAATTTTAGACACATCTTTCAAATCTTCTTAGGGTTCTTTCTTGTTCTATTCGTTATCTTCATTTACTTATTTTTGAGGGAAGTCTTTATTATTTTCAACATACTCATGATAGTCATCTATGTATTTCTTCAAATCTTCTCTTTCTAAATTTATTTCTTCTTTATACTACAAAATGTGAATCACTTTTTTATTAAAAGTTAAAGTTAATATCATCCAAAAAAACATATTAATTAATACTTGAAGACTCCCATTCTCTATTTAAATCGATTCCCTCTTTATTTTAAATAAAACAATATTAAGTTAATCAATAATTTCTGTAATTAAGCTTACTATTATTTGGATTGTATTTGTTATTAGTTGCACAAGTTGTTAGCATGGTTCTTAATAGACCTACAACAATAATCTGAGCCAACCCAATATCTTAAGAATTTATAATATTTCTTTAATAAAACTATTCAACCTTTGAAGGACTCTTAAGGAATAATCTAGGAGGACCTTTTTCTATTTAATTCATATTGTCTTCTGTGTAATAATTATCATCTAGTTTTGTCCCCTTATCATCTTTAGTTTGTTTATTTATTTATTAAATCAAATTGTTAATCTTATTGCATATTTTAAAATAATCTATTTCTTAATTTAATTAAATCTTAAAATTAATTACTAGAATCACTAAGATAGATAGTCAGATATAGGTAAAAGAGTGTGATTATCTTCTTAATTGGAACCAAAAATAATTCTATAGATAACTAGGTGACCTTCATTAAATATTCTTCAAATTTCTTTTCTATATTTTTAACATGATTTTAGATAAATAATTTAAATTTAGTATTTTTATTTACCTTCAAAATATTTAATCAATTCATCTTTATTAGTAGCTTACATATGTATTATCAATAAAAATAGAGTGTTCAAAGATGCTTTTAGCTAGATTTCAGTATCAATCATTTCATTTGTATCACAAGGAGCATTGTCTTACTTTTTATTTCTTTATTAAAAATTTAAAATTTCATGTAACACTTTATACACCAATCTTATTTACTTTCTTATTTAAAATTATTATAATTTTTCTACTGAATCTTTAAATGTATTATCTACAATATTTATGCCATCGTTTTGATATAATTCCTAAATAAACCCACTATTAATCACTAACTTTCCATTTTAAAATTCTATTTATAATTTATAAATTTATCATTAATATTAATATATCTAGTAATTTAGGAAAATTTTAGTTATAATTTATTTGTAGTAAGGTAAGAAGTACTTGCACAAAGTGAGAATAGTGTTAGCATGATATCTTTTTTCAGGATAGCTAAATTCAATTCAAGAGCATCTAATAAGAATAAAAGCCTTTCTCTATCGGAAGAACATTATTTTTCTAAATCCTAATAGGTTGAAGTCATTTAAACATATTCTTGATCAAATTATTCAGAATATGAAAAGAAATACTCCTTAAAATGTTCTGGAATTTTAATATTGCTCATTTCTATTGTATTAAATTATATGAAATTGAAATAAGAATAATTTGTTTAGATTAATAATCTCAAAATTTATTTTGATTTGAAAATTTTAAATCTTTTTCTATGGTTGGCTATCAAAAATCTTAGAAATTAAACGTTTAAAATAATTCCAAATCTTTAGTAAAATTAATATAAAAATTGATGATCTATTCTAGTAGTATTTTACAATTAAAATGATAAAATAGATCAACATTTTGAAATATTTTGCAATCCAATAACTACAAAATCATTTGTATTATTTGATAATAATTTTTAATCTAGATTTAATTAATAAAAGGCTTAGCGTGATATCTAACAATTTACTTAGATAATATATGATAATCTTAACTATAATTAAATGATTTTGAAAAATATTTATGAAAATCTATTTTATATTTTACTCATAATGATGCCAAATTTAATTGTTTTGTTGAGTTAATAAAATCAATAAAGAATAAAGATAATGAAAATTCTATACTCGGTTGATAAATATTGAAATGAAAACAAGTTTGTATCTATCTATCTACTTAAAAATAAATTGAAATTTTTTTAGATTTATGAATTTTATTTAATTAAATATTTGTATATTAGACTTTGTAATAATTTATATCATAACTATCAATCAATACTGGGTATAGAGGGTTAGATCAAATCACAATTAATATACTTAATTTTGGAAGAAAAAAGAAAATTATGAAAACAAAGAAAAGCAATGTCTATCTTTATTTTTTTTTATTAGAATGATTCTTGCAAATTTAATTGATTTTGTTCTTCATAAAAATAAAGAATGCAAGAAAGAGGGTAGATCAAAAAATTTATCTTTAAATATGAATGAAATTTAGTTAAAGGAGAAGATTAAGAAGGAGAGAATATATTCATTAAAGAGAGAAGAAGTACAAAATCATATGAATTTAGGGTAATACAAAAAATATAGAGTACCAAAAGTCAAAAGAAAAAAAAGAAAATTAATTACAAATTCTTAAAAAATTAAACAATAAAAAAGAAATATTAAAAGAAATGACTGACGCTGAATAGAAGCTCCACGATCACGAACACGAACACGGTGAAAACTGCGATCACGACCACGATCACGAACACGACCACGACTCTGACTCCGATGATGAAAAGGGTGACAAGAAGGCCAACAGAGGTGAAAAGAAGTTCAAGAAGGCTATGTCCAAGCTTGGCATGAAGACTGTTGAAGGTATCAACAGAGTCACCATCAGAAAGGGCAAGAACGTAATTAATCACTTTATTTTTACTTAGATTCATATTTAATCATTTAAATTTTATTAATAAATATAGTTGCTTTTATACATTGACAACCCCGATGTCATGAAATCACCCGGTGCTGAAAACTCTTACATCATGTAAGCAATTCAATAAGAATTATGCGAAAATATCACAAATAAGGAAAATATCTAAATATTTAAATTTGAGAATGAAAATAAGGAATAAGCGATTAAATGAATATTATTGGGAATTAATTTGAAAATAATGCTGATAATAGCTTTATAGAGAAGGAAAATAAGCTAAATATGTTAGAAAAAAATAGAAAATAATTTTCTTTTCCTCATAATCATGTTTAAATATGTAGACCAAAAATATATATCCTATTGTGAAGTTTGATTTTACTTATTCTAATATTATTCTTAAAATAATAATAATAGCTTCGGTGAAGCCAAGATCAACGATTTTGCCTAAAACTTAGCCTCTTCTGAAGCCCAAAAGTTCAACTCTAAGGCTGCCACTGATGCTCCCTAGGCTGAATCCTCTGCCACCCAAGCTGCTGATGAAGCTGAAGGTGACCTCGACGAAACTGGTTTGGATGCTGAATCCATCAAGATGGTCATGGAACACGGTAAGTGCACCAAGGCTAAGGCCATCAAGGCTCTCAGAGAAACCGACGGTGATGCCGTCTCTGCTATCGTTAAGATCCAAGAGTGATTTTAATGAATGTTAGAACTATTTAATTCTCCTTCAAAATAAATATACATACAAAAATTAGTAAAAAATTAAAGTATTTATAATATAACTACTCTAGAGTAAAAACCTTCTTAATATATAATTAATTCTATATGGATTCTTACCTGCATAAGTGTATTATAACTTACTTTAATTCGAATCTTCCTCAAATAAGGAAGATTCTTATTTAAAAATACAAAATATCAAAAAATTCTTTCTTTTATGTCATCTATATATTATTTTTAAGCTTTTGTTAAGATAATCTCTATCTTAATTTAAACCATTTTACAGTAGAATTCAAGTTAATTACTTAATTAAATTTATTTTAAAGAGAATCATACTAAAAACATAAAATCAAAATCAAAAAAATATTCAAAATTTTTTCTTGAGGAATATTTAATAAATTAATGTAGACCTTTAAATTTATACACAAAATTCAAAAAATTTAATTATTTGTCCTTACGATTCTAGAAGGAATAAGATAAAACAATAATAGAGAAGGAGATGAATAAAATAAAATAGTTTGTATTGTCAATTTAAAAATTCGATTAATTAATACATTTTAATATAATTAAAATTCAATAGTAAAATAATTTTAATA
Organism: Tetrahymena borealis; assembly: GCA_000260095.1. Classification (NCBI taxonomy): domain Eukaryota; phylum Ciliophora; class Oligohymenophorea; order Hymenostomatida; family Tetrahymenidae; genus Tetrahymena; species Tetrahymena borealis. The sequence goes on along the minus strand of JH651258.1, from coordinate 125,858 downwards.
AATCTACTCAAATATTGTAAAAAACTAATATATTAATTGAATAAACACTTAAATATCCTTAATAAAAATAATTTGAATCACATTGCTTACATTAATTTAATACTGATTATATTAATTTATACAACCAATACATCATGCAATTAAAGTAATTTGTTTAGCAAAGAGTATCTATATAAATATCTTTCATTCTCTCTTTTTGACTTCTTCAATATATTTCTTAGATTAAGTATTCTACCAATAATCCAAAAATTATTGATATTCCCTCCAAGTTACTTACATCTAATTTAAATTATTTTAAGTTTAATTATAAATATTATTTGAAATATAAAAACTAATATAAAATTACCTTCTTAATACCAGAAGATTCATAAAAGCTGTTAATTGAATCCTTGTATTGCTTGATATCAACAGGTCCAGTTTGAGTAGTTTCTTAGAAAGGAATACTCTTAACAGAAACCTTTAATTCATTAGAAAAATTGGTCAACAAAAGGATCAAATGCCATAAAGGATGAGTGGTTGTATTAATAGGAGAATAGTGAGACTTATCAGTGTATTTCAAGTTAAAAACAACAATTTCTCTTCTATATTTTTCTTAAACTTCAGCAATATCCTAAATTAAATTATCTTCTGCTTATAAAAAGCCAGCACCATTGGTCTTAGCACCTTCAAAGAAAATACAAAGAGGTCCCTTTGATTCATCAAAAGAGGACTTTATTTATAAAAATACAAATTATTTATTCATATTCTAATTGCTTTTTAAATTTATTACTTATATGAGACTAATAACTTTGAGCTTTTAGTCGTGATACTTGGCTAGTTCAGCTTCATCCCCCTAAACAGGAATTGAATATCTTAAACTGAAAGCAGCCTTAATTGTTTGGAAGAAATTCAAGGGGCTTAATAGGACCTATTTTAATTTAAGAAATACTAAGAACTTGAATAGTTATAATTAAGTTTACCTTAGTTTGAGAAGAATCCTTAGTAGATAGATATTACTTCACAAAGACAGGTGACATTCTTATTAAAAATTTAAATAATGCTTAGCAAATAAACTTTATAATTCATGAAAAGTTTACAAATAAGTCATATAGATATAATCAACTGGGCTAGTGTGGTTAGCCAAAACAATAAATCCAGAGTTCATTTTGGGTGGAGGAGCCTTTGAAGATCTAATTGTAAAAGTAAAATAAAACTGTGACTTCTTAAAATATTTCATCTATTTCTAATAATTTATTACCCTTCTTTAGACAAAATTTTAAAGCTGCTTTTGAATTTATAGAATCCCATTAAGAAGAGGATAACTCTTAAAGATACAAGATTATTGAAAAGTGTGACTACTCTTTTGAATGAAGAAACAACCAACTATATTATATTAAGAATAAGTTAAAATTATACAACTCTATGCTATGTAATTTACCAAATGAATAAAAATTTTGTGGTAGAGGACCAATAAGAGAGCAAAAAGCAAAATCAAAGGTAATCTAATAGCTACTAAGATAGGACCAACGATCTATTTATTAATTGATTAAAGTATTAATTATAAATTGATATTCAGTTTTAGATTTCTGAATATGTCATTTTTATATTAATTATTTTACGCATTTCAAAAGGGTTTCATTAATTTTCTTCTTCTTATTCAAATATACAGGCAAGAATGGGTTTATTCCTGTAAAAGAATCTGCAAATCTTCTATATTTCTCCATTTCTCTTTTCTACTTACTTATAAAAATTTCAATGAATTATTAATTAATTAATTTATTTTTAAAATTGCTTGATAGAATTTTGATAATTTTTTTATCAAAAGATATGTTTCTACATCATATAATCAATAATTGAAGGAGTGATTGAAAAATAAATATACACGTTATAACTCTGCCTTCATAGAGTTTATATTTCCTTGCATTTTGCCAAATTTTAATGTATTTAAATATGATTTAATAATGATATAATGATAATTCCATATTAAATTAAATAATAATCATTAGATTATCTACATATTTTTTTTAATAAAATGATTATTGATGTATGCTGTCATGTAGAATTTAAATTATTTAAAAGTTTGGTTAGTGATTTAATATAAAATAAATTAAAAAATGTTAGAAATTTAAATATATTTTACTGAAACATCACATAATTTAAGATGTTAATTTATTATTAAAGAGATTTGATATGTAGTTATTTGGTGATTTACTTTGTTTTTGTAGTAGGATAATTTGAGTAGGGTTTAATTATTTTTTAGGAGATGTTAAAGCAGCTTATGATAATTTATAAATTGAAGAAGATTTTATATTCTAAGGAGATTTGAAGACTAATGAGGCTCTATTCTTATTTTATATAGATTTCTAAGGTGTTTGTGATAATATTTTTTCTTCTTACAGACTGTTTCTTTGCATATTGTTGCTGCTATTATGGTTGTTTTGATGAATAATACCTTGAACATAGCTTAATGCAGCAAATCTACTGGAAATTTCAGAATTTTACAATTATTATTAATCTAATTTTTTATTTAAAGGTGATTTTGGGCTATCACCTTCTTAAAGAGCATCTATTTTTAATTCTTAAGACCCTAATTTCTTTAAAATTGTTTCTTTATGGAATGAAGCTTTCTTCCTTTAAGGGAATAAACTAATTTTATTTTAAATATCGTCCATAATTTACTCCTTTTTATGAAGCATTTTTAAATGCTCTGTCGGTTTTGAATAGTTTTGATTATTATTGTGAATATTAAAAGCAGAGTTATTGCTATTTATTATTTTTCTCAATTTTAGCTTTTTATCTGGACTTCCCATACCGATTTGTAATTCTTCTGGATTACTGATAATATAACTATTATAAAAATTATGTGAAATCATTGATTAATTTTAAAATTATAGTGAATTATTATTTTCATTGTCTAAGCCTATCATTGAAGCAGAATGTCGATTACTTGGTTTTAAAAAGCTATGGTTCTACTTTGAAGCTTAAATTGAGTCTCTTTTGCTAGTTGACTAGCTGAAATAAAATTTAATTTGGTTATGATTATCTTGATTTTACTATTCACTACTCTGTTAATTTTTTGTTGAGGATACTAATAAATTCTTAACGTCTTATTTATTCTATCTTAGAGGATTAAGTATTTTATTAAAAATATCTTCTTCTTTTAAATTTGGAGCTGATTATCTATAGTTTAATTTATTAGAATTCTTTATGTCTAATGATTTTTTAGAACCTGGAGTGCTAGAATATTCTTCAATTTTAAAGGGTTTTTGAGGAATAACGCTAAAAGAAGATTTTATAGGAAGAGTTTCAAAATTTTTGAGTGATTGAATGCCGCTTTGTTAACTTCTTGTAGGGCTTGTAATATTAGTATTGAATGAAGATATTTTCTTTTATTTATTTTCTTCTAAAATGAAAGTACTGTTGTTTTAAATTTTAGGTAAGAATAATGAATTATTTTATTAAATATTAGTAGATTAAGGAGTGCTATTTGCTTAAGGAGTATTTTCGGATTCAAAGGAATTTTACCCTAAACTCATTCCTTGATTAACATTAATAGGTGAAAATTCATTCTTATTATCTCTAAGAGAATATCTGAGATTACTTTTAGTTGGATCTACTATCTTAGTTCCAATAAATTAATCCTTTTTATTTCTTATTTTCGGAGACATTTATTTCATTTTAGGAATAGGAGTATATTCTGATTAATCATTGAGAATATCACCTTATTTATTTAATAGTCTGTCAGTTATTTAATTTGTTAAAATAGATACATTGTTTTCATTATTGTTTTCATTATGAGATTGATTATTTTCAATATTACTCATATGATGTAAAGATACATTTTAGCTTCTGCCTTACTAAGGCGAAAATAATTATTCGCTTTAATACCTATTTATTCTCAGAATTACTTTCTTTCCAGATCTATCTTATTCTAAAATGAAATTCGGGATTTTTTCAGCCTTAGCATCTTTCTTGTATAATTCTTCGTGTGTATTCCCATTTGATTAATATTCTTATCCTATTTGTTTTTTATCTTCACTATGTAACTGATTGATACTGGTAGCTTTTTAACCATCGTTAATAATTGGTTCAGTTTCTAAAAATAAATTAGATGATTTATTCTTGACTTAATCTAAGAATTCTTAATTAGAAATAAACGGAATAGATTCTTAATTTGATATTTAAGTAGTCAACCTCCTCATAACATCTATATTTTAAATGCTATTCTATTAAAGATATTCTATATCTATTTTAGTCTACGTATTTTAATCATTACTTAGTTTATTTTACTACTCTAGATATAATTAAAATGGGTTATTTGAATCATGGTATGGAATATGCTAAGAATGATTTTCTTAATGAAATTGATTGTCTTTATTGTACGTTATGATGTTCATTGATTTGAATTAATATAATTTTTTATATTGAGATTGACTGAAGTTCGTTTTTCGAGTTTACGTAGTCTATTCAGTGTCTTGCTTTTAAGAATTCATATCAGTTTCATCTATATCATCTCCGTCTTAATAATAAATGTTGTCTCTCGAGTATTCAGTTATATTAGGTGCTGTTTTTTCTGTTTTTTCAGTTTTAGATTTCTATTATTTTTTTTGTATGTATTTTAAAGATTTTAACTGATTTTATTAGGCTATAAAATCTATGTTATGCAATTCGGGATCTATTTCAATATCTTCATGCGTCTCATCATTATTTTTCCTTTATAATCTTTGCTATTTATTATTCTGATAAACTTTTTTTTGATTCTCTAAATGATCGATGAAATCTTAATCAAATTTCTTCTTTAGAAATGCTTCATACTTTGCATAATTTAATGTTTAAATTTTTTAAGGCCTTCTATTTCTTTTTAAATACATTTCGTAGTTCTATTAAAGGTCTTTAATTTTACTGTTTTCATATCTAAGCATTTAAGGGAAATGAATAGATTGTTTCTGCTTAAAAGCACAGTCTTAATTATATTATTCTTCAATTTGGTGCTTAATAGAACTTTAATGCTTATTTTCAAATCTATCATTCTGAATTTCATCTAATCTATCAAGGGATGTCTGCTTCTACCTGTTAGTTTGGATGGGAGATAAACTATTTTATTTTATTATTTATCCTTCAGATATATCAATGGATGATTTCTTTATTTATTAATTGCTTGGGGTTAGGTTTAAAGTCAAATTACTGAGTTTCTTTTTTAGCTCCAAATTATTCTAATACTTACTGCTATACTCAATAAACTTTTGATGAGCCATAGTTAATAGATAATTTTTGAAATGAGAGTAGCCTTCGACAAAGTAGTCTAAAATATTCTTATCAATCTTATAAATCTTCATATTTAAATCTTTACAAACAGCTGAATAAGTCCTCCCATTTTTCTTATTATTTATTTTGACTTTATCTTTATTTAGTATTAGAGAATTTTTATCAAATTCAAAGTAATCTTCCAAACCAATTAGAGAACCTTTTCCTTTGATAATTATGGATATTTAATTGTTAAAATAATCCTTTTATGTTCTGAATATCTCAACATGGCCATTGTGAATTAAATATATCCCATCAACTTTGTCCCCTTCTCTTTGATATAAAACAAAAATATTTAAAAATGATTGAGTAAAATATTATTGATAATAAAAACACATCAAAAAATTTAGAAAATAATATATATACATTTTTGGAGATAAGGATTAGTAATTAAGAATGACACCTTAAACGTATCAAACAAAAATTAATTAAGACTAATCAAAACCAACCAATACATTAAAAATATAGCAATCATATTTACACTAAATTTATAAATATGATAAAACTAACACTCTCTCTTTCCAATTTAGGATTTTTATATATTAATCTTATGACATAATGCAATCATAAGTTAGATGAGAAATTACCTGTAGACAGTAGTAGTGGCAGGTATCTACTAAAAGTGAGTAGCAAGATGAGCTACAACTTCAGTTTCAACTGACTTTTCAGTAAAGATTTAACTTAGATTCAGTACCCTAAAGTTTAATTCATAAATCTATTCAGGTGAAAATATTTCTTTGTATTTTTCAAAAGAGATGAGCATAAAAGTTGAATTTTCTATAGCAATAATGGTGGCTGTTCTAGGTTTATCCAGAATTGCACCTATTTCTCCAAAACAGTCACCTCCTGTCATTTATCCTACTTTTTTCATACTACAAACATCTCTTTTCATAAAACTACTTGTTTAATAGCTAATTGATTTTCTTTATTCTAAATAGAACTCATCTTCCCCTACCTAATGAGGTTATGCTAAACTGATTTAATACTTCTTTAAGCTATTCAATAAATCTGAATCAAATGATTTCTATACTTTTTACCATTCTGTTTATAGCTTCTTTAGTTTCTCTTATACTTCAACTTAACTTGGATCTTTATTTATTGATTTTTTACATTTCTCAATGCCAGTTAAAATGGAATATTATTTGTTCAAATCTGATTCATTCTTAGGGATAAATACTGCTAGTTTCCCATCAAGTACAAAGTATAAGAAATTAGATTTGGATCCATACTCGCAAATTACATCTAATGGTTTCTTCTATATAATTCTTGAAGCTTCAATAAGTCTCTAAATTTTCTTATCAAAATAATTATGATCCTTTATATGCTCAAAGTATTTTGAGTTCATAATTTAATGAAGATACTCCATTTGTATTAGAAATATACTTTTTTAAAAGGTGTGGTATATTTTGAATAACCCAATTATTCTTCAATATCTTAAAATGATTTCTGTTTTATTGAGTAACAATTCAAATTTAGGTGCTGGTTCTATGCTGAATTCAAGAATAAATAAAAAGGGCTACTTATAAAGTAATTTTTCTTTAATTAACTATTAATTTATTATAAAAGTAATCAAGATATAGTTATGATATAATTTATTAAAGAAACTGTATTCACCCTATTCATAATTTTGTGGATATTATTTATCTTAAATTTTGTAATTCTTTTCCACATATTTTATTCTATTAAATATATCTTAATATTCGATATTTTCATTTAATATTCATAAATATGTATTTTCATTTTATTAATAACTAAAAAATGCTTTTAAAACATTTTAAAGATTATAGAATAAGCATAAATTTGCTTGAATTACCAAAATTCAATCATTAGATTAAATAAAAATTATTATTATTAATCAAAGATAATCTCTAATTGTATTATTGTATAAGTAATTCTAAATATGATATAGATAATTAATTATCTCAAAATAAGAAAGAATTTTATTTTAATAATATATGATTGTAGTATTAAATGATTGAACAAGTAAGCTAGTATATTTAATCAATCAATCAACCATGTTTGGTTTATTTTTAAAAAATTGTTATTACACCCAAGAAAATGAAATTATAGAAAGTAAAATTTATTTAAATTTATTCTAAATAAAATTATGAGCAAGTAAAAGTAAAATAATTTAATAAAATAAAAAAGAGTTAGTAGTAGCTTATATAATTCTTGATTTATTTTTTTATATCTTCTATTTAAGTAAATTAAAAATTCAAATACATATTTCTTACTTTATTCTATAATATTTCATTGATTCTGATTAGAAAAATTAAATTTTATTTTAGAGTTAATTTAAAATTTCTGTTAATTTAACATATTGTTTGATTATTTATGTCCATGCAAAAAAGGTTATTTTGGAAATAATTACTTAATGTGACATTATTTGTAAGCAAACCTATGGATCTAGCCTTCATTTTCTCCTGAGACTTAATGGTTAGGAATTTTAAATTGGTTAAGTTAGCCAGAGCTGCATAGAAAGTATTAGAATATAATTAATTAATAATTAAAGACAGATAGTAAAAAAGGATATACTGTATTCCCTCTCAACCTCTACCCTCTCTGTAAGTGACGAATTTTTTACAGATGAGAGTTCTCTACCTTGGTATAAAATGCCGAATTCCGAATTCGGCACTGTAAGAGTTTGAGAGGGAATAAGGTAAATGAATTAAAATTTTAGATTCAAATTAAATATTAATATTTTTAGATATTTAATTGTAAGTAAAAATACAATTATTTAAATTTCTGGGATTGTTCGAAATTAATTATTTTTTCCAATTCATTGTAAATCCTTAAAAAATTTTATTAAATTTCATTTAATTTTATCTCTGAAGAAATTAAACTAAAAAATATTTGGTTTATTAATTTCAATTTGTTTACACTTCTTAAAAAGGAGAATTTTTTAAAAATCCTTTTATAATTTAAATGATATATTCTTTTGCAAATTTAGGAAAACTTAGGCGATTAGTTAAATTTTAAATTGGTTGCTAATGTTATTGTTAAATTAATTCAAGTGAAGGCTTTCTAGATTGTTTGGTAATTAAATATATGAATGAAAGTTAGATTTATCAAAGAGAGAGAGAGAGAATGTGAGTTTCCTCTTTTAATAAAATGAATAGCCTAATAATTAACTAAATAATCAATTAATTAATATGTAAGTCAGCCAATCTCCTTGTTTCTTAATTATCTCTTAAATTTAAAATGTATTGAATATATAAAGTAAAATTCTTATTATTGAAGTTAGGTAGTCAAAATTTTATGCCTATTTAGGATTGAGATTAAAGCTTTAGATTTCGTTTTTGTCTGGTCATTTAAGGAAACTCTATCGATCAAACTATTCTTTCAAAAAGAAAAGAATTAAAGGATTAATTATATGGCTTTGAACATTTAAGGCCAATAAAAGAACGAAAAATAGGCATTATTTAATGGGAATACGATGAGTATCAATGGTAATAATAGCGGAAAAAATGAACTGGAAGTCAGGCCTCAGAAAAGTATGACATTTAACCAAGTAAGATAGAGCAATAATGCGCTTCCAAGCAGTTCTCAGTAGATTAATTCCTAAAATTAATAAAGTAATAATTAGGATCGATAGAAGGAATTAAAATTAGAAAAGCCTAATAGCAATAATGACAATAATAAATTTTAAGTTCTTCTCACTCCATAAGATCATACGAAGAATACAATATCCAGTCCTAGAAATGATGAACTAAACTTTTTCATTACTAAATAGTGTTCTGGATAGAATAATTTTTGCTAAAATTCTGTATATGACGTGATAAGTAATTAGAAATGTAAAATAAATGAAAAGGAATCATAATGTAATGAGGCTGAAGAGGCAGCACAATCATAGAATAAATAAAAATTGATAAAATATAATAGTATCGACATTAATCGAATAATCGAAAATAATGCTGTATAAAATTCATAGGTAAATGTAGTATTGAATAACAACTAATTTAGTACTGTTGCTTTAGGTTATGGAAGTAATAATAATAATAATGGGATATTTCAATCAAATATGATAGAAAATTATTCTTAATACAACATCAACAGTGCTTTGTAAAAGAGTACAAAACAAACAAAAATTGATAAAATTAAAAATGATAATAAAATTGAGGATAAATATAAAATTAATAATGGAGTAGATAATTAACAGTCTCTGAATTACTCAAGCCAATCTGAGCATTACTAATATGAAAAAGACCATAATATTTATGGTCATAGAAACGATATTGAAAGTAAATAAAATTCCTTATATCTCAAGAGAGATCAAACGAATGATTATTAAAGGGAAATTAACAACAACGAAATAGATTTATAAAGCAATCTTTAATTGAAATCTCCAAGGAATGAGGCATAATAAACTATTAACCAAGACAACTCTCCAAATTAAAAGAGAGCTTCAGATGTACAATAACAACCTTCAAATTTATCTTCTAAAATTAAAGATGGCATAGGTGTATAAAGGTTGAAAGACGAACACGATGGGGAAGTAATTGGAATGGATAATCTTTCGATGCAAAAAACAGGTGAATTAACGTTACATATTCACAGACTTATTAATGGAAAGAATTAATTAATTTTTCAAGAAATGCTGAAAGTAATTTTCTTACAAGTGCTTGGAATTACTGTTGAGATATTATAATTTATAAGAAGATTAATAAGCGGATCAAATTAACTATATTCAATATTAATTCCATTGACTATTGCTGTTGAGATTATTGCTATTATTCCTATTTTATTCTATTAATATAATATTAGTTCGTAAGTTTCTTAAAACCATACCAAAAAAATATTATTATTTGGATTTTCTCAAATACTTCGAACAGCAGTATTTTTAAATTCATTTATTGCATATAATAAAAATTTCTCTACCTTAGAAGTAGTAGTTGAACTATTTTTTATTATTTAACTCTCTCGTTAAGTATTACCTAATTTTAAGATGTTCCGAATAAAGGACAAGATTTAGCTCTTGGAATAAATAACTTTCATTGTTGGAGGAATCTGCTTACTCGATTATGATTTAGAGAATTTATACTTCTAATTTATATAATGGGGATTTGTTATAGGTATGGCTTTGTTAATTCAATTCTATTTCAAGGAATTTCCTTACAATATGTGCTGCTTGTACGATGCATAAAATGAAAATTATTAATAGATGAAAAGAAGTTATTTCTCTTAGAGAATATTTGAAAGCTAATTCAATGATTAAGTTGGTTTAATTCCAACGGCGAGTAAAAATAATAATTAAAATATCATCAATTAAAATATCATCAGTGGTGGAAGAGCCAATAATGGAATGACTGCTGCTACCAGCTAAACCCCAAATGAAATGTGGAGGTTACAGCATAGGAATCCTCAAAACGAAAATAATACTTAATACATTTATACAATAAACAAACACGATGCCAAAAATATGCTCACCGAATCAGTTTAATATGTCTTTCTAGGTGAAAAAGCACAAACTCTCTATGCATCTAAGAAAATGATACCTTAAATTGCCACCTTCTTTGCTAAGAAAGAAAAATCCTCCTTTATTGGAGTCTCTCAAATGGGAGTTGAATATGCTTCTCCATCTGATTTCACAACAGTCCCTCAATAGAAATCATCTTCAAATATATCATACAATAATATAATTAAGCTGTTTGATTAATTTATGGATAAAATCATTATTGAAAGAGTTGATATGGAGACAATGAACCTTTGGGAAAATTTAAAAAAAAGCTCATCAGGTAGACCATCTAATGTGATTCCTAGCTAAATTTAAGATTCTACAAGTTAATTCCTTTCTCAAAAGTAGAGATTATTCTAAGAGAACTATCATCAATCTTAAAACATTACTTAGCCTTTGTAAATTAGTTAAGTAAATCCACTACCTCTTTAGAATTCTCCAGCTACATTTAGAGAAATCATTCAGATTAGAAACTCCTTCATAAACTATAACAAAGTATCAGCCTCAGCAATAACCACTAATAATATTGGATTCTCTTCTAAGATTGGGCTTAAATCAAAATACATCATGTAATTATGTTCAAAATTTATTAAATTTTCTTATTTTAATGAAAAAATTCAAATTTAAAATCTTCTCTCCTTTCAAGTGCTTACTATTTTAACAAATTTACATAAAAGTTACAATTATGTATTATTTAAAAAGACAGTAAAAGCTATGAAGGAGTAAACTATCTTTTATTATTAATTGCGATTAGTTAGGGTTTTTTAATATAAGGATGTTTAAATGCCTTTGACACCTAACTTTTAGTTTTCTATTTTTTTCCCTTATTTCCTCCTTTGATTTAATTAATCCTTCCAAAAAAAGATAAATTAAAAATTTTCTAGCAACTAAGAAAAGCTAACATACTCTTTTTTCTCTTTTTCTTCTTCTCCTTCTTATACTATCAAACTATTAAGTAGATTAATACAGTTTACTAACATTAATTAAATATCTCATTAATCTCATTGTTATAAAAAAAAAATTAGGATATCTTTAAAAGAATTCTTAACAAAGTTATCCAGTAATTGGATCTACTTCAAAAAGCATTATGTGAATAAACCTATCGTTGTAGCATAGTTTACAACCGATGATCCGACTTTGGATATTTCAGAAGTGAAAAAGTATCAAATTAAAATCTATCCACAGACAGTAAAAAATGTAGGAGATGATATCATAGATTCTCAAGAGAATTCTGTCTAATCTGTAATAGGAATTACAACATCCAAGAAATTTATACAGGGTATATACTTAAATTATTATAATAAGTTTACAGTTCTTATTTTTAATTTATTTAAAAACCTCTTAAAACTAATAGAGAACGATTAAGATCAGAGAGACTGTCCTACTAATTTTTTACTTGTATTTGAAGAAGTTCACCAAAGAGAGAAAATAATCAATAAATCTTAATTTTATCAATTCTTAAAGAGTCTATTTCGCTGCTTTAATAATGATTTAACTTAAAGTTTAAGTAATATTTTAGGAACATCCTAAGCAGGTATATAAAGTGGCTAAGTTAAAGAAGAAGTTAAGGAGAAATTCATCAGACCTATTTTACTATCTTGTAGAATAATTAAATACATTTTACATAATTTGAGAGATTTTAATGATCTAGTAGGTGAAAGGTTTTAGCTTCATATTGTCGAGACATCCATACCTAAAGTAGCTGAAGATTCTGTAATTCTTTTTAAAGCCACAAGTGATAAATAAATTAGCTTCAAAGTAGTCATAAATTCAGAAGTGCCAATTGTAATCTTAACAGATTAAAGAAGGCTCGTTTAAATCATCATTACTTTACTATCTAATGCTCACAAACATACTTAAACTGGTTCATTAATTTTTCGCATATTTCACCCGTTGAAAGGGTCAGTAATATAAAAAAATCTTCTTAGATTTTAAGTAGAAGATACTGGAGAAGGAATGGACATTAGCATTTAATAAAGGCTTTCTAAACTTTTCAATTCTGGTATTGGCTACCAAGACTTTAAATCTATCTCTACATTTGGCTTTAATCTATTCATATGCAACATAATAGCAAAGAAACTCTATAATCCAGATTACCAATACAGCTTAGGAAAAGAAAAGGAGAATCTAACAGAAAGTAATAATGATATTAGTGGTATTAAATTCAAATCAGCTCAAAATATAGGTAGTGTTTTTTACTTTGATATTAGATTGATAGAGGAGAAGAAGGCTGAAAAATTACAAGATTCTGTCTTTAATTATATTTAAGGTAACAACATAGTGCCTACAATATCTGAGCTAAACTCTATTAAGAATAATCCAACTATAAAAGATCATATATTCATTACATCTTCCTAACCTGTTTAGATACCGACATAAATTTCTTCTGGAATGCATACAATTTAACCTCAAGATTACATGTCTAAATTCTTAACAAGACCTACGAGCAGAAAATCTACTTATAATACTTAAGCAGATGGATTAGATATAGCTGATGAAGCGCCAAGTAATAATTTTAAAAATTTAATTACCTTATGAATAGATTAATAAAAAATTAAACTGAATAAATTAATTAATTAATTATTAAAAATAAATAGAATAAGGTAACATCACAAATAATGAAACTAGGATGATGATATTCTAAAAGTAACCAAAAGGATTACATTCAGATTATAAGTTCTTAAAATGTTAATGCAAAAATATTTTGATAATTGATAAGGTTTTAAGAAATTTAGAATCGTTAGAGATATTACTAACAAATTTTAACTTCTAGCCTCAGAAGTGTTGCAATATTAAAGAAGCAATTTCTATTTGCGAAGAGAAGCAGCACAATAAATGTACTATTTGCAATTAAACATAATTCATCTGTTTATTCCTATGCATTGATGAGTTTTAGAAGTACGATATGAGCACAATAGCTAAAGAATTCGAATAATTCACAAACAGTTCATATTGTAAAGATAGCATAGTCATCATTATTGGAAACATGACATCAAAAACCAAAAAACTTCTTGAAAATGTTAGAGTAGATGAAGTTCTTAGCAATCCATTTGACAATTACGAATTCTAAAAGCTAATCAATAGCTGGAGGCTCCTGCCTATTAGTGACTCTCATTCAAGCACAATAAATATCATCTAAAGCTTAAATTGATTAGGGAACTCAATATCAGAAGAACGATTTAAAAATAATTTTCCTTTAAAAATTATAATTAATATTATCAATCTAGCCAAATAAAAATTGAATTATCTGAGCAACTGCAAAGACAATAACGACAACTATAATACCAACAATAATAATACATAGAATAAAATCTTAATAAAATAACTTAAATTTTTATCTAAATTGAGGTTAATTAAATTTAATACTTTTCAAAAAGTAAAATTTATTAAAACAAATGAATGAATGGGCTTAGAAATAAAATTAATTTAATAACCTAATATATCATAATAAAATTAATAAATCCAGAATTACTTATATACTAACATTTCAATATAAAAATCTTAATTTTAAAATAAAGAATTATTAATTAAATCATCAATAATAATAACAATATTCTTTTCAAAAGATATTATAAATAACCAAGATTAGATACAATTAACAGCTATGCAATCCTTTTAACTTAATTAAAAAATTGTATAATTCTATCAGTATTTTAAATCTAAATTTAATCATGCTTAATTTATTAAATAATTAAAGCAGCATATATCTGTTCAATATTAAAGTATTATTATAATTTATTATCCTTTTTCTCATTTCTTCAAAATAATTCAATCAATTACTTATAACTCTTAAGAATACAAAATTTATTTCTCTCGATATGTCTTCTGCAATCTCAAATGAGACCTCAAAAATATTATTAATAGTTCAAATTATCATAATTAGTGGTGTTAATTTACAATATTTCAAATTAAAAATGGATGATTGAAAATTAATAAAATTTAATTTTTGTTTATTTTAGTTATTTATTAAAAAAAATTGTGGTATTTAAGAGGAAATTGTAAGTATTTCATAATTTTACACTTTAAAAGGATTTGGTATTTAATTTATTATTACTAGCTAATTTTTAAATTTGTTCTTTTCTTCTTTCTTTATCTTCTTCCTTTAAGATTATCATAGTAAGTCATAGTAAACTAATTAAAATGATACAAAAATAAATAAATAAAACAACATCCAAAGGAAGTAAATTATTGAATATCGGAACTTTTAAACTAAATTCAAAGACCCTATAGAAATTTAATGATTTTTAACTTTCTCTAATGTTCTACTGTTTCATGAATATTTGATGGAAAAATATTATAAAAGAAAAATTTATTGGAAATAGAAATAAAGGTATTTTCGACAAATAAAGAATATTATATTAAATAATAATTATCTTAGAATTTAATTAATAATAATTGTTTTCATAAATGATTTTGTGAACTCAATTTTATCATTAGCTCATCCTATTACTCTAATCTATACCTAATTATGCCTTTGGGGGAAATTCAAAGAAGTTTAAAAATTAAGCCTTAGAAACTGATTGATTAATGTAAGAAAATAATATCTTACATAGTCAAGAAAATGAAAAATATTTATTTATCTCAACACATTTTGACAATTTTATTTTGATAAAAATGCAATAAAATTGAAATTAAATATTTTTATATTTAATTTACGTCATTAATATCTAGCTAGCATTTATTTTTTTATCCAAAACAAGTATACAGTAGTACCGAACTTTATTGATTTTGATCAGGAAGTTCTAGTTAATTTAGTAAGCGAATTATGGATATTGATAAATATCTTATATTTGTAAATGCATTGTTTAAAGAAGAAAAAAGTTTAAAATTTGTGTTGGAAATTATCTAAATTTATTGAAAAAGTATTCATTCCACCAAAGAATCTGTATCATAATTCTTTAAATGACTATTTTACTATTAAATTGATATATTTTCTCCAATTTAGCAATTTTTTGGTGATTAACAAATAGAATCTATAAGATCTTTTTTATAGATGAAATCAATAATTTTATGGTAAATTATGAATAATTATTACTCTAACTAAATAGTGATTATTAAAACGGGATACTAAAAATTTCAAAAAGAAAAAAGCTTAAGGAAATCAATAAAATTATGAATATATAATAGATGGAGTGTTGTAAATTTGTATGAATTATTGAATATAAAATAAGTATAACCAATCTCCTACTATCAAAACAACTAGCCAATATTTATCAAAGTGCAAACCTTTGATTATGAAAAAAGTAATCTTTAAAATTCTTACAGTAAAGCAATAGAAGTAAGTATTAATTATATTAAATTTCATCAAAAAAAATTAATTTAAATAAAAAAGAATCAAAATAATCTTAATCCTTTCTTACTAAACAAAATCAAGAAGAAAAAAGTTCCAACTTAGAGAACCAATTTCCTTCCATCTATCTTTCTTCTATCATTCTAAAAGATTTTAGCCAATAATCTCCTTATTCTCTTTTATTTAAACATATCTTAAAGCACTCAATAGCGAAATATTGTTCATTAAACATGATTGAGGATTGTATTAAAATTCTACAAGGACAAACAAATATCACAAGTAAAAGAGATTAAAGTATTATTGGAGATTTTCTATAGCATATACCTTACTTTAAAGGGATATGTTCTAAAGAAGAGCTATAGGATAGGTTGTTTGATTTAGCGAAGTATGTAGAATACGAAGAGGTTGCTGAACACACAGCTGTATTTCATAAAGGAGAGTAGAGTTAATACATGTATTTTATTCTAAGAGGTTGTATATCCGTATTTATACCTAAATCTCCACAAGATGTAGAATTGGAAGTTAAATGGAGATAGAATTTAGAACATCTGAATGAAGATTATAAGAATATCAATCCTAGTAGCTTATTATCTTAGTAGAATAGACAATAAATACTAAGCTAAATCAATTAAGGTAAAAGTATTCTTCGATGTCTGCGTAACTAAGAAGATGAAGAGTTACTTAAAGTAAATTACTAACAAAAATACTTCAGATAAGGTGGTACAATATGTGGATACAAGAAGATAAAATAATTATGTGAATTTGATAGTTTTGGTGAGTCTATTCTTTCCCAATAGAAATCACAAAGAACAGCGACTTTGATAGCTCATAAGGGTGTCCTTGTAAAGATTAAATAACCAACTATTGAAGATAGATAAAATAGTATATCTTTTGTATAAGAGTAGAGTAACAATCTATCTAAAATATTATTAGAAAATAATAACATAGATACAAATTCTTAATTTCCTTCTTCATTTGATTAAAATTTGCTTAATTAACAATAGTAAAAATAGCTATAGAGTACTGATTAAATTAAGTAATAAGAATAAACTTCCCCATCTAATTCATCTTAAATGCAAAAGGTAGTAATTTTAGGAAAAATAAGCAAAAAGAATTATCTCAAAGTATTCTAATAAGAATTGGAAAGGAGAACATTCATAAGAAGAGCGTTACTTAATAACTTTAAAAACGATTTAGAAGATGGTGTCTTAGATAATTTAGCTTTCTTTTTCAAGGAGGAGCATTTAGAGAAAAACTCTAAAATTATTAAAGAATTTGAATTTTTATAATCTCCTTCTAAATGTAATCAAGTTAATAATGGCTCAATGAGTGAAAGAACAGAATATAATCAAGATAGAAAACGGGCATAAGAGATTCTTGAGAATCCTATTTATTCACACCCTAATCAGGAAGAAGAGTTTCTTTATCTGCTCTACAAAGGTTCTATTGAAATTCGTAAGAAGATGACTTCTAATTATACTAAAAGTTAAGTGAAAAATATCGACTCATCTCTTTAGCAAAGTGCAGTCTCTAGAGTAAGCAAAGTAGATTTAAGACTAGCATAACTTAGTGAAGGAGAATTTTTTGGCCATGAAAATTGGTTTAAGGAAGACTTTGAGAGAGTGTTATCCTATATTGGGGAAGTAACTCCTACGTAAGCATTTAATGATAGATTAATTTAGTTGAAAAAAGATTATTCTATAGTTGCACTGGAAACAGATACTATTATTTACAAGATACCAAGAAAAATATTATGTGAAGAACAAAACAGATTACTATTAAAATCACTTGTAATACATGGTAGATAAAGACATTCCAGATACCTGTAACTTTCTAAAGAAGCAGCAGAGAAGCAAGAAGAGAATATCCTAAAAAAGATTTAGCTTCAAAATGATTACTTTACAACTGAAAAAGAATGTAGCAAGGTTACTTCTCAAAAGGTAGAAAATCTTTTGAGGGGTAAAAAACCTAAAAGCAATAAATTAAAGAGTGGGTCCTAGCTATTATCTTTAGAAGGTAACGATAGTGATGATTCACCTCTATTTAAGAAAGATCTGAAGATGGAATTCGATTCATTCAAAATAAAATTTGAAACTGCTTTCAACACAGCTGCATTAATACCTATTAGCAGTAATACTTAAAAGACTTAATTATACTAACAAAAAAGAGGTTATTCTCAAATCGAGTTAGCATCGGCAAACACCAATAATTTTAATAATGTTAGAGAAAATACTTAAAATTCATAAATTTTAATAAGATCGCCTTCTAAAAGGGAGTTTCAAAACACTGGTTTAATTTTCTCATCTCACAATTTTACTTCTAAAGTTGAAGATGCATAGAAACCCACTTCACTTTATAATTTAGAACCTGAAGAAACAACTTAATAGCCTAATATTTCTGAGAAAAAGACAGAGTTCCTAATTAGGCAAAATAGGAGATAAAGAAGTATGTATAATATGAATGAATTCAATGCAGAAGCTGCTTCAAAATCTGTTCATTCTTTTGGAAATTAATAAATAGCTCTCAAATAAAGCATTATTGAAAAGAAATATGCTAAGGATATTAACTAAAATGCTCCTTTTAAATAACTTCTTAATAGAAATGAGGAGGGGTAAGGATTAATAAATAAAGAATAGGAATAAGAAAGTAGAATGGATCCTTTCTTCACTGAACCCTTTGGTCATACTAGAGATAAAATTATTAGAAAACATATTAAAAATGCTTCTGGAAATCCTCCAGTTCCCAAATTTTCATCTCTAAATGTTTCCCCCTCAAACAGAAATTATGAGGAATAAAATAATAACGAAATTAATTTAAAATCTAACTATTTAAAGCTAAAGCTGTGTGGTCAAAAAAGTATGCACCTACCAAGTGAGCCATCCCCAGTATTAATAAAATAAATGAGTTCACATTTATCCTAGAATTAAAGTTAATAGTAATAAATTTCATATATCACAGGATCGTAAACTTCTAGAAATTAATTGTAAGAAAACAATGAAGAAAATTCTCCAAATCCTACTGTCATTAAAACATTAAATTTATCTCCTAGAAAACATATTATTCATAAATCTACTCACTCTCTTATAAATTTAAAGTAAGTAGAAGAATAATAAAAACTCTCCTAACAAAATTCTATTTATTAAAATTAAGAAATGTAGAATGATTAAATAAGCAATTTTACCTAATTATTTGCTCACATTAATTAGGGTAGAGACGAATTAGAGTTCTAAAATATTAAAGGAGACCGAAATGACTCTTCGCCATAAGAAAAGAGAGTTAAATTCTTACTCTAATTTCCAAATGAAGAGAAAAAGGAGAAACAATCATCTCCACTTTAATAAACTCATAAAAAATCAAAGATAGAATTCATAAAAAATATGTAAAAGAAGATTCCTCTCTTAAAGAATTCCTTTTTACAATAAATTAATATGAAGAAAGAAATTTTCAAAAATGAGATTGTAAAATAATCAATTTCTTCTTTGCACGAACAATTTAATAAATAGCAAAAACTACCATAATAAATTCCTCTACATGAACCAAACCACCTAATTAAATAGAAATCTTCATATTCAGAAGAATCACCTAGCAAATTACTTCATAAAAGAGCAAGTGGGTACTATACAAATAGAATATAAGAAAAAGATTCTCAAATGTACAATTTCAATACAGCTTCCTAACAAATAAACAATATAAACATTTCAAGTAATCCTCCTATCTAACGTTAAACATCTTTAGCATTTTTTACAAATAGTGCATAAAGCTCACCTAAAAATTAATAGATTAAAAAAATAAAAACATTTTCTATTCATTAAAATCCTGTCTTTTCAAGTTAATAATTAATTCCACAATAACAGTAATAATAAATGGGTTTGACTTAATCTTAAATTAGAACAAATCTTTAACTTCCCTTAAAAAAGAATAAAATAATATAATAATATAATGGATCATATACAGATAGAGATTAGCTTTCATCTCCACCATTCATGTCTAAAGATAATTCAAAGGAAGATTAAAAAAATTAAAATATTAGAATCTTCGATGATCATGTTTAGAGATTCTCTGAGAATTTTTCAATGAATGAAACCAAGGTCTAATCTGCTTAAGATCTTGATTAAAATATGCTCTCTTAAGAAACTGCTGCAAACTCTTATGACTAAATAAATATTGCTTAAAAGACTACTTAAAATTTTTCTTAATTCAAGATTAACAAACAATTCATGTATGATGCCACGAAAAAAACAGTTTCAAAATAAATAATCCAGAATTGCTTTAAAAAAAAGTGAAAGATTAATTAAAATAGCATTAAAACATAATCATTTATTTATTAATTACATATTTTCAATTTCAATTAATCTTAAAATAATTTAATTAATTAAATTTTTAAATAAACGTGACTCAAGATTTAAGAATTTGGTTTCAATGACAAATTTAAAGGAATTTTTGTAGTATTTTATAATAGTTAGATTTAAATTTTATTAAAGTTTTTTTATTGATTTCCTCTAAGTTTCTGTGTTTGGAAGGAAGTACACCTATTAAATTTTTGGCAGCACTATTATTATGTATATCTTAAATAATCTCTTATTATTTAAATTATTATTATTAGTTTATTTTTTTTTCAATTATTGAGAAATTATCTTTTATCAGCATTTGCGAACGCTTATTATAATAATAAAAAAAGTGGATATGTTTAAGTAATTAATTTATAATTGTAAGTAATGTAATGAGATATTTAGATCAAAAATTTCTTATTACTTAGATTGATATACTTAGATATTTACATAAAACTAATAAAAGAAAGAACATCTGTTTAATTTGATTTATTTCTTTATTAAATCACTGATTAATAATTTGAAGATCATAATTTCTTTCCCTTTTCTTTTAATATCTTTTGATTCGCAAATGCAGTATAAATAGAAAAGCCTAGAATAAAAAGATATACAAAATTTCATTCAATATTTATATAGTAGTTAATAAGTAGCAGGCATAATACAAACATGATAGGTGTAATTGGAAATCATTTATAAAAAAGTAGCAGTAAAGCAGTGAAGGCATTACTTAAAGTTCCTACCTATGGATACAAAACATTATCAGCAGAAGATTATTTATTTAATTAGAGAGATTCCAATTTGGCAAACAAAGCATCTACAGCCACTTTAAAACCTCTTGGTGGATGCAATCATTCTGAAGGATCATCTGATGAAATTAACCTCATCGGTGCTCCTCTCGGACAACCTAAAGAAGATTTTAAAGATTATGATGATTTATCCCGTTCCATAACTGTTAATACACCTGATTTATTATTTATTTAAATGGATCCTTCTCCTTTCATGGCAAGGTAAACAATATTTCTTTAAATTCAATTGAATATGCCCCTATTTAGGAATCTCTAGTAGTAGAACAATAAGAAATTTGAAAAGGAGATTTATTTGATATTAGCCTTATTCATAGGTAGTTAAATGACCAAACAATTTAGAAGATAGGATAATTATTTTAAAGAATTAAATATAATTCTAATTGTTATAAGACTGTAAATAAATAAATACATACATACTTAACATTCATAATGAAAATGATTGTTTACTTGAAAAAAAAACAATCAAAATGTAATAAAAAATAATTTATTAATAAATAGATAAAGATTTATGGCTCATAAATGTGCTTTAAAAGGGGTAGAAGATTATGAAGTTAATGCTCTTGAACAAATAGATCCTTTAAAGCCTTAATCTTGGGAAGAATGTGTAGTAAATTTAACTGTATTGGATATGTTGAAGAGAAATTAGGTTCATACAGAATTCAAATTTATTGATACCCTAAATGCTTACTCTTATCCCAATATTCAAGACAAAGCTATCACTGAATCACTTACTTAGCCTTTCATTGAAGCAATTAACGAGCATATTGTTTATAAAAATTACTCTCCTTACCATCTTGTTAATCGTACACTTTACACTGGTTTGATGGGTAAGTAGAAAGTAATGTTAGGTGACATGCCCGAGCCATTACTTCGTTCTATTTTGGGTAATACTGTTGAAATTCAAGAAATGAGAGACTTATTTAAGTTTGTTCTCACTAAGATGAAAGACCTTAAATAGCCTATCAGTATTCGTGATGCTTCAATTAACTTCCTTCCCCATATATTTAACTTACCTCGTGATCTTTATATGGCTGCTCTCCTCAAGGAAACTTTCTAGGCTGCTTAATAAATAATTGCTGTTGTTGGTATGCATCACATTAACCCTATTCAATAATATTGGGAAGGTCCTCCCGTTGGTATTAACTTCACTGAAGCTACTCGTATCCCTGATAGAATCAGAGGTGAAACTGATGAAGTATTGATTGAAAAGTAAGCTATCATGGATGTCATGTTAGGAACAAGAGTCTGGGGTGAAAAATATATTGCCAATCCTTTCCCATATATCGAATAAGACATGACAAAGATTAATGATTAAGAATACTAAGCTATGAAAAAATGTTTCTTCCTTTATATGAAGAAATACGATACCTTCAAAAATAAGCTTATTAATGAACTTCCTCACTTACAAAATGTATCTCCACTTATTTCCTAGCAATCTGCTATCAAAGCCTTGCAAACTGATGAATCAATTGCTGCCAAACCTCTTCCCGAAAATTGAAAAAACAAAACAAAAATATTTTGAAAAATTATATTTTTTAAGTTGTATTATTAATTAATATCCTTTTTATTCTTGTAATTTTAAAATAATTTATTTTTACGTAATAATTTAAATAAATCTAATGAATTTAATGTCATATTTGTATTTCAGAAAAAAGAATATTTTTAGATTTATTTGCATAAATGAAATATTGAAATTTGATTAAATTGGATAGAAATTTTGCTGTGTAAATAACTATGAATTGATTAATTTAATATAATGAAATAAATAAACCCATAGGAAAAAGAAAGTGATAGAGAAGCTATTACTAAAAGAAGATAGATATAATAAGGTAAAGAGAAGAATTAATAATTGATTAATTAATTATATATGTTTGTACAATCAAAAAATTGAAAAGATTGATGATATATTTGGATCAACCACCTGATTTCTGATGTTCTACTGGCGACTGAATTTTCAATTTTTTTAATATTATTTTAATACTATTTTTCTAGTAAATTTTTATTGATATTTTTTAATATATTATTCAATTATTTGATGTAAAATTGGAGTTTAAAAATATTAAAATATATTATTTATTTTAAAACATAAAATAAAAAAAAATCTGAAAATAAAAAATAGAAAATATGCTAATAATTTATTTTATTATTTTATTTTTATTGATTGATTGATTTAAACTTATTTTTCTTATTTGCTTTCATATTGTGTTCAAAAAATTCTCACGTTTTATTAAATTCTTCAATTAAGAAAATGAGGTAGTAATTAGTATATTAGGATGGCTTTTTCTGAAACTATTATCCCATTTCCGATGCTCAACAGTTTATTCAGAGGTGAAGAGAATAACATGAGTGCAATTTAGATCATACTCTAGGATTGATTGTTAACACCAACTCATATTGGAGACATTATTCTTCTCTTCTTAAGAGAATGATCCACACATAATAACAATATGGATAGAATTAGGATTATCAATAGGAATTCTTCTCATCTCTTATGAGGTGAATATTTAAATAACAGTATTGTCTTTGAATTCATCTCTTAGTTTAGCATAATATTCATTATTTTCTTATGTCCTATTTGTATCTCCCCATAGAATTAATGGATTTTTATTCAATTAATTTCTTTTAGGTAAAGTAGAAGTTTTATTGCCTTTAAATTGCGAAATTTCATTTTTCTAAAACATCAAAGTTATTTGATCATTTAAAAATTTTTCATCATTCCCTATAAATTACAATTATTCACACATCATTTATAATGCTTTTAATTCAACTTTTTATTTAATTAAATCGTCCTATGAGC
Organism: Tetrahymena borealis; assembly: GCA_000260095.1. NCBI lineage: Eukaryota > Ciliophora > Oligohymenophorea > Hymenostomatida > Tetrahymenidae > Tetrahymena > Tetrahymena borealis. The sequence goes on along the minus strand of JH651258.1, from coordinate 101,899 downwards.
AGTATAGAATGACATTAGAATTCTTTATTTTATTGTTTTTAAAATGTTAATTAACCCACTAAAGCATATTCAATTAAGAATCCTCTACCTTCTACAAAGCATAATCAAGAGTCATAACTAAAAGGTTATTCTCACCATTTGATTCATTTTAGAACTAAAATTAAAATTTACTATGGTAAAAATATAAAAAGTTGATTTCCTTTTCATACTTTTATTCTAGATATTGGTGATCTTTTCCATTCTCTCCCCACACAATTTTAATGAGAGGTTGCTTCTAAAACAAAGGATAATCATCTTTTTTCATTTTCTCAGCTAATCCTGCGAAATCTGTGAGGAAAATATTAAATTTATAGATTTCATAATGAGTGATGAAATCACTAGCAATTACTGTTGCAGCTTGGGAATTGATTATCTTGAATTCTTAACTGGCATCGACTTAGGAAGTCTTATATTTTTATTAAAAATATCTCTAATATAATCCTTTACCATTTAATAGAGTTGATTCATTAAGCACTGCTTCATTTGATTAAGATTAGTGTTAAAAGATATTTTTATAGTATTTTACTATTTATTCTTCTAATTCTTTTACATTCTTGCTAGATTCAAGTAAAAAACATAAATGAATTATTTAAGGTGGAATAATAAACCCTCTTTTCTTCTAAATTATGATGCAACCTAATAACTCTTAAGTAGAAAATGAACAAATACTTGGGATTTCTGTAGCTAACCTATGAACATCAATATTAGAGGTTTGTTTAGAAAAGAATTCTAGTGCCTACAAAGGATTTACTAAATTTTATTGTTCTGGATACTTTAATAGAGCATGTTAGTGTAATTATTTGACTGTGCTAAGTGTTTTGACTAATAAGCTCGAGTACTGTTAGACACGATAGTTAGAAGTAATACTTTTTTCCATCATCTCTATTCACCTGTTAGAATATTGATAAAAAATTTACTTCTTATTTTAATAGGATTTTTTCCACTTTTTTATTATCTTTCTATTTTTTTTATTATTGATAAAAAACTTTTAATCAGATTTTTAATATCTTTTTTTTAAATATCTAAACAAATAAGAAGATTCTCATAAAAATAAATACCCCAACAAATGCATTCAAAATCTTCAGATTCCTGTTTCATCACAAACTCCTAATTAGAGGAAAGAGAATTACTTTTATCTTCAGTAAATAGTTATGATATCTTCCTTAACTTAGGGAAGGATAACTACAGCGGTAGAGTTAAAATAAATTTAAAATTCACTGAATAAGCTCTATAGTAAATCTATGAAGATAGCTAAATTATATTAGATTATTAAGGAGAAGTAGTTAACTCTATCAGCATTAATTTAGAGGATGCTTAATAGGGATTAGAAGATGAGAAATTATTAGAATTTGAATACTTGCTTAATAAAATAAAAATTAGATTGAAGGATATAAAAAAATATTTAGATGTACAATCTAGAAATATTACTTTAGCCATTAGCTTTAAGAATGATTACAGTAAGATTAGAGCTGAAGGTATAGTAAAATGGTCAGAAGAAGAACAAGGAAGAGATTATATTTATTGCTAAGGAGAAGTAGGTTGTACTTCAATGATTTTTCCTTGCGTTGATTAAGTAAATTATAGATCTTTCTTCACCTTAACTGTGTAACATCCCATGAAATGGATGGTTTCAAGTCATGTAAACATGTATAAATAAGAAAAGATATACGATGAATAAATGATTACTTACTTTCCTTAAGTTTAAATGCCTTTTCCTACTTATCTTTTTGGATTGTATGCTGGTGATTATACAAGGTACACTTAGAAATATAATGATTCAATAGAACTTAATGTTTATTGTAGGCAGAATTTGAAAAAGTTCTTAGATTTGGAGATAAATGACTATTTTTAAAAAATAAAATTTGCAATAAATTATATGGAGATGTACACAAAGGTTGATTATTTTTTTGAAAAATTTGATTTGTTCTTTTGTCCTTGGTATAAAGACTGTGGTATGGAAACATTAGGCTGCATATCCTTAAATGAAGATGAATTCCTTAATTGTGAAGATGAAAATGTAGACTATGATGACACAATAAAGAATGAATTAATCTAAAGATATGAAGTTTCTGATGAAGCAGAAGTTCTCTTCCATGAAATAGCCCACTAATGGTTTGGAAATTATGTATCCATTAAATGGTGGAATGATCTATACATCAAAGAAGGATTAGCCAATTTCTTTTCGTGTAAAATATTAGGTGCTTATTTCAATAACGAAAAAGGATCTTAATTAATAGATGAATTAGGCTAATTTGATTTTTTAGATATTGATATTAATCAAAAAAGAGGATTAATCCATGAGAAGTATAAATATTAGAATTATTTTGAATTACGTACACATGATGATGTTACATACATGAAGAGTATGGGTATTTTCCTTTTACTTGAAAATAAAATATATGGTAAAGAGAGATTCTAATATTTAATCTAATAGATCTTATAGGATTTCAAGCATAAGTCTATTTCTTCTAAAGAATTATTAACTTATTTCAATGACCCGTTAACAGAAAAGTTATTATCTACTAATGGTTATTTAAGTATAGAAGGATAAAATTTGCTAAAGATAAAATAAAAAGGAAATATGCATTTGACTCAAGAAGAAATAGCTATGATGAACTTGTAAGTGTTTGTGATTAACAAATCTAATAATCAAGTTGAATCAGTAAGTTTGAGAGATATCAAAAAGGTTTAAACTAATAAATTCATTTATATACTCAATACTTTTGATAATCACATGGTATAATAGAAGTTAGACATAGATATCCTAATGCATATTGATATCGAAAAGCTCATGTTTAAATTTAATTAATAACTGAGAGCTTCCATTTGGAAAGGGATCATTTATTTGTGTGATTAGAATGAATGGGTAACCTACTTAAATAGATTCTTTTTGAATAATTTGCTCTCTGAGCAAGATAACTCTGTGCTACATATACTCCTAGATTAATTTATTGAATATTGTGATGATTTTACAAATGATGATGAAATTTAATTAATTTCATTGTTATAATAAGAGAAATCTGAATTTAGGAAGTAAATCCTACTCACAAATATTATTGAATACTTAGATGAGCTTAAAAACCTTTAAATTATTGAAAATAAATATCTACTTCAAGTACAATCACTAGGACCAATTATAGAAGACCGCTTAAAAGGAAAAATAAAAAGAAGATAAAATGGTGAAAAATCAAGCTCAGATAGTTCTGACAGTGATTCTGATGATTCAAGCGAAGAGAGAGATAACAAATAAAAACCAAAAAAATAATGAAATATATGTTACAAAAAAATATTTTAAATTTTGATAAAATACACAAATTATTGTTAAGTAATTGAAAGCTAATAAAATAAAGAAAGTAAATATATATCTCACTATGATTATTTAAATATAATTAATGTTTATAGACAAAACAAATTCTAATATGAATGCATCATTCAAATTTACATTAAATTTTTTTAAAATTTGTAAAATGTAATATATGGGATGATTTGTTATAAATCTAATTAATTCATATTAATGATAATTGCTAAAGTATTTGCTTCATATCTTTTGAACGTTAATTCAAAAATCTAACCTCTCCGTCTTGATTTTCTTTTATGACGTTAATCATTTTAGTAACTATTAATTTCAGTATTAAAAAAAATTATTTAGTTGAAAATTGTGTAACTTTTTGTTTACTTTGATCTTTAAAAATTCCATAACATAGAGCCATGCCTGCACTTTTTAACTAATCGATTTAATTGAAAGATTTAGTAATATCTTGGTTCTCTTTTTTCTCAAATTCTTATTTTAGTTACTTAAAAATAATTAATTACAGCATGAACAAAGAATCAATCTAATAAATAAAAATATTTTACTTTATTCACTTGGAACTCATCAAGTTTTTATTTCTTTTTATATTCTTTTATTTACTATTCTAATACCTTTTTACATTTTAATTGCCTTTCATTTAATTAAAATTTTTATTTTATACTATCCTCGTTTTGTTAATCCACACCTCCATTCAATTAAAACTATTTATTTTAATTGCTACTCAAATTTCCTCCTTAGTTTAAGCTTTAAGCTGTATTAAATGCTTAGCTTATTTCGTTTGTATCAAATTGATTATTACTCGATGCTATCCCTTAATGCTATCTGTATAAAGCTGTCTTGGAAGAAGTGCTATTTATTATATTTCCTTCAGCAAACTACTATTTATTGAAAATTTAAATAATTTGGTTTATAGGAAATGTTAATTATAAATTTGTTACGTTTTCTTCATCATGATATAATCTCTTTGATGCTAAGTCAGATATTTAAGAGTAATTATTTTATTTTAATCCTACTGTACTACTTTTTCTGTCTTACTGCTATTCAATTTTAATATCTATTCCTTTCTAGCTTGGGAATTATTAGCTATTTTTTTATTAAATATCAACATTAAAAACATGAATTAATAAATGTACATTAAAGATTGATTAGGAGATTAAAAAAATCCTTGATTAATTTAATTTGTTTCCTCTTACTTAATCGAACCCACTTTATTCTACTTTTAATAGATCTATGATGGGATATAATTTGTAAGACCTATATTTTCTTTCTTCTCTTCTCCATCGCTAAGCATTATATTTGAATTACCATCATTAACTCCATCGAAACCCTCATTAATCATCATTCCGTTTTAGTCATCATAATCTCCATGCTAATCTTTACTTAGTTAATTTATTACTGCATTTTATTTGTCTTATAATTTATCCTTGAGTTTATCTTTATTCTTTCTCTTTAATTTTTTATCATTATTTTTATTTGATTTGGTTGTACCTATATTTAATTAAAACCTTTTCTCACGAAATAAAGATTCATCTAATCAATTTACCTTAAAAGTTATCATTATGATTTTATTGGTCTTGCAATTAAAAGTTTTAATTGGCTTAATTATCTTAAGAAATTATGCTTGTTGATGATTTTCCCTTGCTCTTCTTCAAATTATCAATATACTTTTTAAGCTTTTCATTTGTATCTTTGATAACTGTTTATAGCTTTTCTTAGTTTAATGTCCAAATATCCTAATTTTAATCTTTCTTTTAAAAGCAATATTCTGCTAAGCCACCCTTGATGATACGATTTTCATCACCATCCTTTTAATTTAAATGAAATGTAAGCAAATTTAACGATGCATGTATTTACGGCAAATGGTTTTCCAGATTTCTTTCTAAGATAATTCTTCAAAAATGGTTTTGTTATTGAAATTAAAAATGGAAGAGAAGTTTCTCCATTCATAAATTAAATAGCTTTGATGAGATGACCTAAAGTTTTAAGGAAATTATTTTAATAGGCATTTAAATTAGAAATATAACTTAATATTGAATAAATGTAATAATCTAGAAATGAATATACCTGTCAACGTCATTTCATAAAGATCATCAAGATTGTTGTTAATTTCTTAAGACCAGTTATTTATGTCAAAATCAGTTATCATGTTATTCTACTAATCTTTTTATTCATATTTACTTCTGATTTTCTCACTAACAATCAATATTTTATTATTCTTTGATACATTTATAAAATTTTATGCCTAATTGTCCTCACTGTATACCTCTTATTCAGCATTTTCATTTTAATTTGGCATTTAATTTCTCAAAGATTATATTGTCTACTATTATTATTACTACTATTGTTAAATTGCTGATATGTTTTCTTTAATTACCTATGATTTCTTTTCATCATTAACCCTTTATTGCTACTATAGTTGCTATTATTGTTGAGACTACTATTATAGTAACTATTGTTATTGAGGATATAAGTTGTTATATTAATCAATTTTCTATGAAGATTCCTTCTATTTTTATTGCTATTGATTAAAATCATTGTAATTTAAATTTAAGCTAATAGATGTAGGATTAACTTGGCTATTAATTATGCTATTTTTAGGTTTAGGCACCTAGAATTGAGTGTTTTCATATAGGTTAGCTTACTATTATTGTTGTGAAGGCTGTTCTTATAGTATAGTTTAAGTGTTATTGATGTTTTGGTGCATAGATGAAATTTATTATTGCACTAGATTTTATTATTGTTATTATTATTGTTAAGAAGTTTAAGGGATTTAAATATAAGTCTTTGCCATTCCTTATTACTACCCTATAAGATTTTAAGGTTGCTAATATTAAGAGCGTTTTTATTAGATTTGAGTATTTTATTTTTCTGTTTCAATAGCTTAGAAAGCCATTTATTGCATCTTTTTCTAAGAAGGCTTGCTTTGATTCAGCGGGATAGTTATTTCTGGCTATACAACCTCAGGAGGTTGTAAATTGTTTTGACTTCCATGCTAGACAATCGAATTTTAATTGGCAGTTTATCTGCTATTACTACTTTGTAGATTATTTTATAAAAATTAGGTGGAATTTATCTTTTAAGGCAAGGTTGGCGCCTGTGTAGGGGCGAGAGTCATTTAAGCGGCCTAGCTATTAATTTAACTATTAATGGGAGTATTTGCAAATGGATTTTAGGGATTAACTTAAGCGGTTTGTGTTAAGCTTGATCTACTGGTTGGTGTATATTAAAAATCTATTATCTACTAACCTGCTTAGTTTTTAACTAATTGCTGCTAGAAACTTGGCTATTATTGAGATAAAGTATTTTGAATATTCTATTTTGGGAGCTTTTATTGGGGTATCATTATAGGTTGAGATGGAATTTGGATATTGTGTTGGTTTAACACTTGATTTTATCCACCATATTATGTATAATCTTTTTCTTTTCCAATAGTACTAAATGAAGTTATATTTGGAGGAAGATTAAATTGACCTTGCTACTACCTTCCATTTTACTATGATAACTGTTGGAGTAAAATAAAGGAATTTTAACCTTAATTGTTCATTTCTTTTAGTATTTATTTAAATTCAACTTCTCTTTTTAAAATTACTTACTATACTGAAAATATTTATTTATTATATTTCTGAAGCGGTGGGTGAAGTTTTGTGATTAATGATTGATTCTTGTAGTTAAAGTTAGTAATCAGAAATTCACAATAATATCTCTTTCTGTAGTATTAAATATCACTTTTAAAGTTAATTAAGCAAACTATCATATATTCTTTTACCCTACGGGATAATCGTCCATTTATATGCATGTATCAATCTAAGCTATTATATGGAAATTTATAAGTAAGTTAGTTGATATTCTTTTTACCCTACATTGAGTATCTGAATATTCAATCCCTTTCTCAAGAGCTTCTTTTAGTCGAGCAAAATTATTTAGTAATACCCATGTTTATATAAAAATAATCTGGATAGATTTGCTAGTAAAAAATAAATTTTGAAAGCAATAAGAATTTATCCTCATTTTGCATAAAGGTTATTGAAAATTAGAGCTCAAATTCTTAAATTTGAAAATTAATTCCTTTATGCCTTTATCTACTTACCTAAAACTTAATTAAATATTAAAAATAAAACAAAGTGGTATAGATAGTCACAACGGTCAAAAAGTATTCAGGTTAAATAATCAATAATCAGTCCCTTTAAAATTAATTATCAAAACCACAATTTAACTTTAATTAATTTGCACAGATTAAATAGAATACTTTTTATAATTGACATTAACTCAAACTCTATAAAAAGTATCTTAATTCTCTCTTAAAATATTCAATTTCCAATTTTACAAAAAATTTCAAAATTAATTTTTTAATTTGAAAGATTTTTTTGTAATTTTTTAAATCTTTACCAATTATTTTAAAATGTATCTAAAATAAATGAATTTAAAAATGATTTGAAATTGTAAATACCTTCGCAGAATTATAAATAACAAAACTTAAATTACTTCCCAAAAGCAAAAATGATAAATATAATTTATTTTTAAGAGCTAAGTAAAGTGGATTGTAAGTAGAGGTTTAGTATTTATTTAATTATTTGGATTGAATTATAAATAAATTAATAACAGAAATATAAATTAATTTAAATTATACAAAATATAAACTCAGAATTAAAAAATTAAATTAAATCAAATAAAAATATATTTAAAATCAGATAAAAGCATTTTCATTAGTGCTTCATTTTCTAAGAATTAAATATGTGCAGCTCTTCCTATAAAGTTATCGATAACCCTGTTATTAAAAATAATAATTTTATCATAATTTTTAATCTGAGAATAGTAAATTACTTTCCAGGAATTTCAAAAGATACATCAACTCTATGTATTCTATCAACAGTTACTTTACTAAATATTTCTTTCAACATTTCGTTATAAATAATTGCAGTTCTATTTTTAAAAAAGATATAAATAGATTATTTTATTTAACTAAATTAAAATTTAATTACTTTGAATCGTTACTCTATTTTATTGTTTATTACATTCTCGCTGAGTGATAAGGTACATATTAATCTTAAGGAGAGCTACATAAAATAATGTGCTTGAATTTACGAAGATTCTATTTAATTAAATATTATTTTTATAAATCTTAGCATTTAGTTTAATTGTAGGATTACTGTTTATTATGAAAGTTTATAAATAAATGTGTCCTTAACGTTTTTATGATCAGCTAAAGTCATTTATTTTAAGCTTAAAGATTTATTCCATGTCTTCATGAACCACAGACCTTTTTATTTTATTATAAATGTATTTATCTCAAGAATACATTATTTCTTAAAATAATTACCTGCATCAACCATTTTGCTTTAACTAAATAAGAAACCCATATGAGGAGAGGAGAAAGTTAAGAAAGTAAAGAAATGCTCTTCATAGAATTCAAGATAAGGAAGAGCCGCCCTAAGAATTAACCCACCTAAAGAATGCCCAACAAATGACAATCTGTTTTAATTAAGGAATTGGAAATTAAATAATTTTTAGATTATTTATTATCTATACCTTTTTAATTTTCTTCCATAAAGAGACGATGATAAAAATTTTTTAACTTCATCTGCTAGTCTTATGCCCATAGCTTCAATATCTCCATCAGTATGTTCTTCATTGCAAGAACTATGCAAGAATATTGCATCAGGATGCTTTATAGTTATGTTATTACTAAATAATCTCAAATCATAAGAGCTTCCTTAAAACCCATGAACAAGAACTATAACATGAGCTTCACTAATTAACAAATTTTTTTATTAAAAATAAATAGATTATTTTTGAATGGAAATTAATCATACTCTCTTTTTAAAGTTTCATATTGAGGAGGTTCTATATTGATATCTTCATGTTGTATATATACTTCATGGAATATAATAGGATGAAATTTAGCCTTAGGGAATAAGTTTAAATCTTCTATGTTTAAAGGTTCTCTGTTCTTGAAGCAAGAGGTTTTTCTATATTTTTTAGCTTGCTTAACATGAGATTTGCTAGCTCTTTATTCACTATAGTTATATAATTCCTTAACTTTAATTGGATATCTAAATATACTTTATCCCCATTAATCACTTATTTTTAATTAGTACTCATCTAAAAGTAATTTTGTGAACTTAATTGTATTCAAACGAAGCAATTCAACATACTAATTCCAAAGCAAAAATTAACATCCAGCTAATTCGTTTATTTCCTTTTATAATTAATAAATAAAATTATAAAAAATAGCATCCATTTAGGCGTAATTTACTTTTTAAATTTCATTAACAATTATTTTTTTATTATCTTTATTATTTAAGTCAAAAAATTTGCTGATTGGTATTCTGGTAACGTGATAAAAAGAACTGTAATATAGTTTTTTATCCATAGCAAAATTGTTTTCCTTCATCACTGTCATTTAAATATTTGATTCTGTTTCATCTTAAGGGATGGTAGTTTCATCATCTCCCTTACTTTCTTCATATTCATCCATACTAGATATATCCGAATAATTTCTATCTGAATTGATTGAATCATCAGATTTCTTTTCCATTGTTAAATTGTTTGGTTAATTTTAACTTTGCATATAATTCTATAAATATTCAGGTGTGGTAGGTTCTTAAATCTGTAGAATTATATAAATATTGATTTATGTTAATGATTTGGTAGGCTTATTTTGTTTTATGAAAGAAATTACTTACTTTTGAATATAATTCTTATAATTTAAATTCATTTTTTATCATTTTTTGTGCTAATTCTTTAAAGTGTTTCAAGAATTTTTAGTGATCGAATCTAAGAGAACCAACATAAGTATTATATATTTCATCAACTTGACTAGGATTAACTATATTTTTGTAATAGGGAAGAGTCTATGAAGTAGTCATTAAATTTTACTAATAATTTATTACAATTTTGAGTAATAATTCCAAAAAATTATTCAAAGTTTTCAGGATTTGGAGCTTAGGGTTTCTTTGATTTATCATTTTCTGTGATTTTTGGAGGAAGATATCTGAATTAATAATCTATTACAAAATAAGAATTGCTTTTTTGAAAACTTAATAATATAGACATTACTTATCAATGCTGTGTGTACTGTAATATTGACTTAAGAATAATAAAGATCCCCAAAGTAGACTGGAACATATTCACGAATGCCTTTACATTTTTAATAGTATTATTTATTTTAATGTCTCTTTAACATAAATATTATATTGATATTAATACCTTTAAAAGAATTATGTAAAAGACTTTCAAAAGTTCCTACTACTTTAAATACTGATTTATCGGGATCCTATTTTAAAGGAAGGAATTTTATTTATATTTTTCAAAAAGAAAATCAATGATAATATTTATAATTGTAATCTGTTCAATGAAGTACATTCAAAGATCCGCTTTCAGTAGTGGTGGACGAGAGATCAGCAAACATAAGATCAATAGTAAAGAAGAAATTATCTTCATTATAATGAGGATATGAATCTATTTCTGCTCTAAAATGACAAATATCATCTAAATCAACCATTTCATCCATATACTTTATGATAAATCCTTTGGAAAAGAAATAATGATCATACAAATCAGAAGATAGGCGATACTTCTATTTCATTTTTTCTCTAATTTAACTTTAGTCGAATTCTACTATCCTATAAGGGTGTGCATTAATTACTGTTTCCTATCAATTCATTATTTTTTTAAAATATTTTTGCATTTACTGACTTTATTTCTATCAAGATTAACATCTTAGTTGTTATTTAAATCAGAAATATAAATCCAAAAAGAATTACATCTTCTAACTTTTAGAAAATTCTTGCTCTTAAGCAGTAGATACCCTAATGGTAGATATTTATATTTCTGAAACTTTCCATGTGCACAAGCACTTCTAATTAGGCTTTGAAACTCATCTATCCACTTTTTATATCCTTTTTATAATATATGTGTGTAGTATTTATTTCCAAAAATATTCTTTTAAATTTTAATTATTAAAATTGATTCAAGTAATTTTTGTATAATAATTGAACTATTAATGGGCAAAATTTTTAAATAATTAACTTATATCATTTATGTTGTAGGCAGATGTTTATGTATGTAATTAGCATTTTGAAGTATATTGCATTCAATTTATTTAACTTCTTTTACAATTACTTTTCATTTTAGAATATTAACTCTTCTTTGTATGGCTTTTAACCTCACATTTCGACTGTTGGATAATACTGACACTTTATTCAAGTTATTTTAATCTAAACTTAGAAATAAAAAGTAGTAAAGTGATCATAAATAAAAAAGGATAAAAAGGTGAAATTTTGGATTTATAAAGAGTTAATTAATTAATAAAATAAATAAGTATTAACAAATTATAACATATAAATAATTAGTATATAGTGGTAGTAATATGAAAGTAAAATGATAAATAATTAATTCTTCATGGACCATAGTTGTTATTCATGCAGTTTTCTATATTGCACTTACACTTACCTCCTAAGAATTTAGGGATATGTTCTTTTGGTATCTAAGTTAAAATAATTTAAAGATAAGGAAAACTTTAAGCAAATTAATAAGATTGTTTTTACTTCTTCTTCTAAATTGTGGATGAATTTAGTACCCATTATATTAATTTTCTTTTTAGTCTTTTCGCCTAATAGAACTGAAACGGCCTTCCAAGCAATATTAAACATCATACCAGTATTAACAATATACATTCTATAAAATTTTTAATTAAATTTAATAATTTAAATAATTTAATTTCTTTAATTTTACTTATGTAATATTTCAGGATAATTTTCTTTAGTTATATTAACAGCTGTTCTCAAGAAGGATGTAATTTAATCTATCCTTAAACTAATATCTTTGCAATCTAAAATAACAACCATTTTATCAATTCTTTAGCCTTTAGCTGTAGTGCATTACTAAAAAATATGCTTGATCATTTTTTCATAGAAGCAAATGTAATATTTCACTAACCTCTCCTATGTTGTTACTTAAAATAGTTTATTATAATCAAGCTTTCCAAGTCTTTCAATATATATAGGCCTTCCCTTTAATTAATTAAATAATCATTAATGTTACTTATTTGATAAAGAATATAAATTAATGTTTTTACTTAATTATCTGTGTAGTGAAGTCCATGAGGATAGTATTATTTAATCAATTCGCTTTCTTCAAATTTAAAATCCTATTTATTTATAAATAAATATATTTTAATCATTATATTTTTAACAAATAAGTCAATGAATCAATGAATTGATCAATAAATTACTTAAAATATAGTATTAATATTTTCAGTCATTCTCCAACTCAAGTGGTCATCTAATAATCTCTTTGAATGATTGAGATCGAATTTCTTAGCAGTAAGGAATCTAACCAAATAATGGTCAGATATTTCAGATTTAAGATTATAATATGTGACCTCATTGAAGTATTATTTAAACTAATTGAAGATCTTTTATTCTTTAGGAGTTAACTCCTCCCTTTTTTTATATTGGTATATAATTAGTAAAATTAAAAGAATTTATCAGTTAATAAGTTTCTATGGGTTTATTTTCTACCATAAATTTAAGCATCTATTAAGTGCGTTTTAATTAGAAAATTGAAAATTTAATAAAATAAATAATCATGTCTAGTTTACAATGTATCTGAATGGATATAAAAAAGTTAGAAATATTAATTATAAAAACCTCTATTTACTCGATATTTTTATAATCCCATCTTTACTCTGGTCTCAGTTTCATCATTTATCTTGAATGTTCATGAATATTTTCTAAGTTATCTAAATCATTAAAATGTTAAATCTTCTTTTTACTATTTAATCCTTTTCCAAATGGATCATTGACTTCATTATCAAAATCAGCATCAAATAAATTCTTTGGAGAAGAAAATTGGTCTTCCTCAACATCCAACTCTTCGCTGTTATCTGTAGAGCTATCCGGTATAGGAATATTCTTTATCTCTTAGACTTATTCTTTATTTACATTTCCATGTTGAGTTTATTAAACTGATTCCAGGGCTGATTTAGTCTCTTCTAAGAATTACTTTAAATCAAAATTCTATCCACCACTAGTAATAATAAAAGCTTTTGAATTTTTCAAGTAAATTGGAACAGAACCACTGCGCATTAACTGATCAGATTATTCTTCGAAATTTTATTTTATTTGTGTTCTTCTACTATAAGGATCATATTCCATATAAGGCTGAGGTTACGAATTAAGTTAAAGTTCTAACATAAAGGAATCTTCTTAATAAGAATGAGGTATTTCGCTGGGATTATTTGGGGGAGTATAAAATTCTGTATGCACAGATTTCCTCTCCTCTTAATCTTCTATATCTGATTAATTCTCTTACTTTTCCTACTTCTTTTAAAATGGAGTATAGTTTACAGAATCATTCCCAATTTCGTTCATAATTAAATTGTTTGTTGAATTCATTAAGCTAGTATCCTTTGATTTTATGTCTAGATTATTTTTACTCCTTGATCTTTATTGTTGATTATTGTTGCCTTATTTGGCTGCTTATTTATCTATATCCTATCTTTATATATTTTTTTTCAAAATTGCCATTCTATAGTCATCCTATTCATACTTGGTACTCTCTTCATCGTAAGTGTTTGAATCATAGAATTTTTAATCCTTATCCTTTCTTTCTTTAGAGTCACAGCATCCCATTTATTTCTAGTAAATCTGTTAAAATTAACTTGATCTTTCTCTGTTGAGATTTGCTTTAAATTCAAGTTTATTTAATTTTTTTTATTAAATATTATATCTATAGATTGTGCTAAATCAAATCCAATATATATTTATAATATAAGAATTTTATAACTATCATATTGGCTTATGAGTTTGATATTTAATTATAGAAGTCAATTGTATTTCAATATATTCTAAGGTTAATTTCAATTTACAATTTCTTCTATTTTTTTATATTTCAATTCATTTGCAATCAGCTTTTAATAAATTACTCTCAACTCTTAGAATATAATAATTATAATAATAGTATTTTTTAATTTATTACTTTATAATAAACAAGCAAGGATTTTTTAGATTTTAGAATATGAAAAATAATCTATTAATAATAATATTTCATTATGTGAATGCATGTAAATTCTACATAACATACATTTTGTAAAAAAATAATAAATAATACAATATTTTTACATTAATTTTATTATTTTTCTGATAATGTTTGAGTTGAAATATGAAAGTCTAGTAATTATATTTTTAAATATTAATTGAATTTTATTTTATTAAAAGTATCTCTTAATAAAATATTTAATAGAAGAAGATAGTGTTAAAATAAAATAAGTGTTGTCAAATTAATTTAAGAAAGAGCAGTAAGAAAGGTAAATAATATTTACTAAAAATATAAAAGCCTAAAAAAGATAGATGATTGATGACAAGTTTGTATTAAGAAGATAAAATTTTGAGTATAAAAATCTATTGCATTTTTTTAAAAGAGGATATGATAGAAATTTGAGCTATGTTTATATTATTTGATTTAATAAAAGAGTAGATAATAATATATAGGAATTTATTGAATAGAATTAGATTGGCAAAGATAAGCTCATTTTTAAGACTCTACAAATTTTATTATGAATTAATACTATCAACATAAGACTCTACAATTCTGATATCTTAAAGCTATAATATGTAGTAATTTTTTAATCAATAGGTATGAAAAAAATATTTTTGTAAGATTCTATATAATTTTATAGTATATAATACTGATATTAAATAAACACTAATAAAGATGTATAATTTATGTAAGTAAATTCAAATTAATTCTTAAATAAATCATTTTTTAGTTAATATTGATTACATATTTAAAAAAATAAATTATTTTAATTATAATAAGAAATTTGTAAGTATTTGATTTTAAAATTTTGTTTCTTCCCTCAAGATAATTTAAAATTTCTCCTATTAAAAATTTTATTATACAGAATTTGTAGTTTGATGAAGGAAAGATTTATTTATTTTAGTAATTAAATAATATATTTTTTAAATAAATTAAGAATAATAGTTGATTAGGGAGGGAGTTGATTGACATACTATTTCTA
The DNA here is from genome assembly GCA_000260095.1 of Tetrahymena borealis. Lineage (NCBI taxonomy): Eukaryota > Ciliophora > Oligohymenophorea > Hymenostomatida > Tetrahymenidae > Tetrahymena > Tetrahymena borealis. The sequence continues at coordinate 86,528 of JH651258.1, read as the reverse complement.
TAATGATGAATAAAACTTCTACTTATTTTTAATTTTTATTAAATATAAAATTGAAGGGAAGTAAGCCTTTTATTTCTATTTTTTATTTGCTTATAAATATTTATTAAATTTAAAAGGAACTAATTACCATTAAAATTATTTTAAATATATCCTTCTATTTTTTCATACAAATTGTACCCTCGCCATTCTGTTCGATTTTTTGCCATCAAAATCAAATTAAATTTTGCAGTTAAAGAGAATACATAAGGGCACTACTATATTTTAAGACATAGGCGATAAATTTTCATACAAATTTCTCCTCTAATTTTCATTTTTGGAATCTAATTACACCCTTATACCTGACATTGCAAATTTGCTTAAAAAATATCCTCCTTACTTTATTTTTGAGTAGTTTATTTCCTTGGTTATCTTAAATTGTAATGATAATAAAAAATGTGAGAATATTACTGATACAAATAAGATTTATCTTCTCCCTAAATTTATGTTTTAGTTTGATAGATATTCATAACTTTTCAACAATCAAATTTTATTACTAATATAAGAATTTATTTATTTTTAAGCTAATTCAAAGTTATATTTCAATAAAATAAATGAGGAATATTGAAGATATTTTATTTCACTGTAAATATCAATAATAAGAATTTAGATTAAGTATTTTAGAATTTTAATTTGAAATTGTAAACTTACAAAGCTTTAATAATATATAGAATAGCAACAGTGTGGATAGTGTGTACGTATGTACGTAAGTACCCTAAAATTTTACTGGATAAATAATTTACCAAATTAAAATAAATAAGTAAATAAATAGATAGATTAATAGTATAAGTTAATAGATTTATTTTATAAAGAAAGGAATTGAAATATAAATATGCAAATTAATACAAAGGATAAAGAAGTTGTTAGTTAGAATATAGGTTTTAATTTAAACTTTTAATAGATCATAGAGAGAGAGAGAAATTTTTTTATTTATTTACTCACTTGGTTAGTCAGTCAGTCAGTCAATCAATCAATCATACATATCATTTTTATATTAATAGAGTTTACATTCAATAATAATAGTCTTAATATGTGAATGATTGAATTATTTTCAGTTTATATTTCTTCTATATATTATTTATTGTAAATGCTTATAGAAAAAACTCTTTTTAAGTTATAAGTTGTTTTAATAAAGTTTAAGGAAGTTGGGAGAAGTAAGAAGATATTTTATACTATAGAATCATTTCTTTTAGAATTTAGGATATCTAATTTAGTTTTTAAAAAGTGCTTTAACAAATAATTAAATCACTCTTCATTGTTTACTTCGCCATTCATTTCATTAATTTATTTTGCTCTAAAATTTTCAAAGATACTAGTGGGAATGTTGATACTGCCTGGCATAGCACTACTTTAGACATAACTTGATCTCAAACTCTAGGAATGCTAAGTAAAATGAGTGGAGTTTGTACGCATAGGCTTTGTTTTATGGTCAGAAGAGCAAGGAGATCTGGTTGAGCAAGATATTGAACCTATACCTTGAGTAGATTAGAAATTCATGGGGGTATTTGCGCTACTATTATTACTGCTTCTATAGAATGGAGTGCCTCCAATCAAACCCTATGTGAATTATTTCATCATCTTTCTTCTATCCATTTTTTTAAGCTCTTCCTCCATCTTATATGTCTCTTATCTCTTTAATTCAGTTTTTAATTATTCTTCCTTTATTGCCCAAGCTTCTTATTGAAGCTTTACTAAATCATCTGATTTTTAGAAATTAAAGACTTCTTGCTTTTAGGTAATCAAATCTTGATTAGTAGGAGATGCATTTCTAGATTTATTTCTAAATGCAGCCTCTGATTTACTTACAGAATAATTAGTGTTTATGTTTAAATTATTTGATGAGGAGGGACGACTTCCATAGGGAGATTATTTTTCAAATTGTATGGTTCTTGAATAATTAGATAGCTTTGAAGGGAAAGTTGCTCTTTACGAGTAGGCAGATATGCTGCTTATATCATTTTACATAGGGAAATCGCTGTCACCACTGCTTTTATGTTGAGAATTTATAAATTAGTTATTATTCATCAAACTGGCTCTAAGTTATTCAGTGAGCTATTTAGAAAAGCTATCTTCGTGATCTTCTTCCATTATTTAACTTATATCTTTTTCGTTTTACAAGTTATTATATTCCTCTCCATCAATGTTACTATCTGAGATAATATTATTAGAAGACAAAGTTTACAAATTAATAAGAGGAGCAAGTTATACAGCACTTTATTTTTCTTATTCCTATCTTTAACCCTATTCCTTCTATTCAGTATTCAGTTGGAATTCCTCCTCTACCTACTTTCATTTAAAATAAATTAATATTGTTTAATGTAAGATTATATCCTAACTTCTAGTCTTATCATATTTTGCAAATACACTTTGATGTGAAATATACATAAACAAATAATATGTAAAAAATAATTGAATTACCTCAACTATTTATGATTCTTATTCTTGCTACTTCTCCTATTCTTATTTTTCTGCAGTAGGTGGCTGAGACGCTTATGTGTTGCATGTTTATATCTTGCTTTTGCTAGCAGCATTTGGTGATAAGTAAGTCGAATTATTAGTTTCAAAGTCTGTTTGCTAATCATTATTTTGGCTGCTACCGTTGAGCTAAGCTATTTAGTGGATGCTCTTAGATTGCTAATGATTGATGAGTAGTTCTCTTCTTTACATTCGAATCACTTGAATGTGGGGTGGCAAATTTTGTGTCGCTGGATTCTAATCCTTTTCACGAACGCAACAAGAGCCCATTTTTTAATACTTATTGCTTTTCTTTGTTTTTTTGAATTTTACTTAACCACAAACAGATTAATTAGGGTTTGCTTTCCAATTAAAAGTGATTAATATTTTAATTATTTAATTATATAGTGAGAATCATTCTTTCCTATTTTTAATACTGATAAATAATTGAGAATGAATGAGCTGGTGATCAAATTCAATTTTCTTGCTGATTGATATTTTAATAATTAAAGATCAATCGATTAATCAATCAATCAATCAGTCAGTCAATACAGCAGATCTTTTTAGATATTTTAAAGTTAATAAAAACAAACAACTAGCTAGTACACTACTACCTTTTGATATTCAATCATTATCATTAGAGTGTTTTTTAATTTCATGTTATTCGTTTTCTTAATTAATTTATAAAAACTATCTCTTTTTCATTCATTTTTTAATTTATTTTTATCATCCCCTTCCTTAATTCTAAAAAAGATAGATACTAAATTAATCCCATCTAAAACCCACTCTAAAATTTAATATTTGATTGTAGCTTCATTTAAGAGACGTAAATTATTAGTTGCTGGAAAGTATTTACCAATCGTTTTGTTAAATTATTCGAGCGCATTAATTTGAAAAGAAATTATTAGTCCTATAATAATAATTAATATTTTATGGTAATTTTTTATAGCAATTTACTCATCATCTGCTAATTTTTTTCGCTTATTATTATATTAACAGGCATAGCAATTCGAAATTAAGGGGAAAAAATAAATGATATGTTAAATCTACAGTTTGGGAGAATATTGCTTGTAAATTTTTTATCGTCATAAACTAATCTTTTTTTCTTATGATGATTTGATTTATTAAATTTTTAATCACAAATTTTATCTTTATTTTATACTTCTTGCATGCTTGGGTGTAAATTTTAGTCGGGGGAATAGAAATTGAGAAATTTATAAATGTTTCTTTAATAAATAATTATAAAATTTAGGGATTGAATGAGATGTGTTTTTAATAAATCTATCTATGTTTTTAAGAAGCTAATTTATTACCAGTGAGTATGATAACATCACAATATGGAATTGATTAATTGATTTTAATTAAGAAATTGATACTGGTATACAATTTAAAAAAACGATGCATAAAGTAAATCAGTAAATGGAATACTTATTAATCCTTATGATTAGATTATATTTATTCATTTATTTAATGTTCTCTTATATCCTTTTATATTTACTCTTTTCTAATAATCATTCTTATTCAGAAGAAAGCTATTATTATTATTCTTTCTTTTAAGTAAACTTAGAATATGTTTAATGGGATTTAGGTTGAAGTCTAATTTAGTATTGCTTTTAAACTATTGGTTTTATTTAGTTAATACTAATGTGTTCAGCTAATATTATCGAATAATATTTTTAGAATATTTCTTGATTTATTTCTAGTTCAGACGCTTCAGGTGTAGATGAATAAGTAACATTATTCTTAGAGAATTATATTTCAAAATCGAACCAATTAATATTTTTACCTGCAAGCAAATCTTCTTTACTAAAAGTATTTTCTTCTTCTTCTTCTTCCTCTTCTTCCTCTTTAGCGATTTCTTCTTATTCCTCTTCTTCACTACTACTTTCTTCAGCAGCTTATTTGATTCTTAGTTCTCTTTCAGATTTCTTATTTTCCTTAATAATATAAGTTTAAAGACTCTTAAAGTATAATTCCCATCTTGGTAAATAGAAATCTCTAAGAATACCACTCCATTCTTTATTTGCATAATCATGAAGACTACTAGAGAAATCAGACCATACTGTAAACTATCTCTTCATTTACTAAATGAAATTTTACTTTTCTTCTTCAGTTGATCCTAGATTCTATACTTATTCCAAATAATGTCCAAGCAAGAATTCTTTTCTGCTGGAGAGCAATTTGTCTTAATCTTTAATCAATTCAAGGAATTATTAACTGTAAAATGTAAACTTAACTGTATCAGTTTAGTTGAATGATGACATAACTTTGTTATATAAAAGGTAGCTATAACTAGCGAGATTCTACCTAGCTAAATCAACTAAATCATATAAAAAAGTATCTTTAAAGAGGTTTCTTTCTTAGTTTGGAGATAATTCAATAAATGATTCCATATCTTCAATCGGTCTACCAAATCTTTCATTGATCTCTTCTTATTTTTTCAGCTTTTCTCTTCTTTTTTACTATTTAACATCCTTTACATAGTTAGTGAAATATTTCCATGCTTCAAGCACATTAGTAGTGTTCCAGTAAATAGTAGATGTACCCCAGCTTGAAACTTTATTAATGAAAGAGGCAGGTCTTGCTAACATAAGACTCTCACTAGGGCCATCCCAAGGATTATCACTATTATAGATAGATTAAGTCAATTAACTCCAAGCATTTTAAAGATTCTTATTATTAACTTCTCCATAACGGAATCTAATAAAACTTTAAAGGTATTTAAGAACTGCTTGACGAGGAGTCAATTTCTCTTAACTTTAATTAGCTTCTACCCAAGCCATATCATAAAGAATTTCATAATCTATTACATTAGTAAGAATTCCTTCTGGAATAGATCCAATTCCTTTCATTGTAGAATTCTTAATGCCATAAGCTAAAGGAGGTTAGCTAACATATTATTCAATCATACCATACTATCCAATTCTCATACCAAAATTAGGTAATGAAGCCCAAATAAAGTTATGTCCTGCGAAGGCATCAGTTTACCACTTAGATCTAGCCTCTGCCATCATATCTATGATAATACATTCATCGTTTGAGAGACCTTGAAGAAGTTAAAGTGTTGGATTTTCTTACCATGATTGTAAAACCCAAATAACTTTTTGTTTTGAGTCATCATTAAACTACATAGCTTTATAAATGCTTTATGCTTGTTATGTTAGGTTTAATTCTGGAACTACAGCTCCTTCGTGGAAAGGATCTCCTCCATAATATTTAGCTCTTCCATAAAGCTATTCTGATTCCTAATAATAAACTTAAGCTAATTTCTTAAATAATTCATCATTAGCATCAAGGAAAGCTGGTCTTCTAAAACCCTACCATGATTAATCTCCATAAATCTTTGAATTAGGAAATTTAGCTTTTAAAGAATTTGGTACCATACCATAGAAACCTTATAAAACTGGTTCCATTCCTAATTTTTTCATTCTCTTCACTATTTTTTATTATAACTAAGCTTATCCATCAATGTAAGCTTGAGTAACAGGACCACCATATCCTTCCAAATTACCCATAAGCCACCTATAAATTTTAAAAAATTAATATAAACTTATTATATTATGATTGATTGATTCTATTCTATAGCATATCTTAATTCTAAAAACGGATTAAAACTTGCAAAATAACCAGCAAATAGAAAAATCTACATTTAATTAGTTCGCTTTAAAAATGGATAATAATTAATTGTGAAGATCAAATTGATAGTAATCACAAATACTTCTTTTTAATACCAATAATCATTATTTTAAAATTATTATAATTTTACCATGCTTCAAATCCAGGACCAGGAATGAAATCGAGTATTTCAGAATCAGTATAGTTAATCTATTTTAGAGTATTTTACCAAACTTTAGAAGTTCCAATGATAGCAAGAGGCATATTGATACCTTATAGAGCCATAAAATCAATTTCTCTCTCCCATCTCTCCCAATCCCAAAAACTCATCATGCTATAAGAATAAGTACAATAATTTAACATATATCTTAGCTAGTAAGGTGTTTAGACACGAACTTCCTTAAGTAGAGTTGGTAATTTATCTAACTTTTAAATATTATCTCCATTCCAAGAGATGGATGAGTTCATATACTCTTTCATGAAGTAATATAAACCTCTAGTTAACCCACTCTATGTGTTCGATTTAATTGTGAGTCTGTTTTCTTATTCAGAAGTAAGAATGAAGTACTCATTGTAATTAGTTTCATTCTTCTTGATCTAATTCTAATCTTAACCAACCAAATTAAATGTAATACCAGATGATAAATTCATTCCTAAGACTCTTGTGGCCATTTTGTGAATGGCATGAGTATGCGAATCCTTAGGTCTTAGGTTCTAATTTCTATGTTTACATTCTACTTAATTGATTCCAACTAAGGATAAGGCAATTATAACTGCAAGTAGGTGTATTAATTTCATTATTACCTTATATTTTAATATTAGCAATCTAATGATTTTCTTTGTTTATTTTAATTATTTTTAAAAATGTATCAACAAAGATTATAATTAAGTATCACAAAAAATAATGATAAAAGTAAACAATTATAATTGAACGAGTAATAAATAGTTAGTGTTGTATCTTTTTAATAAAAATTAAGTAAATATAATAAATAGATTCTACTAAAATGATGGTATATAAATCATTTCTCTAAAAATTATTTCGTCATAAGTAAATTAGCTTACATTTAAGAATTATTAATTTTGTTTTCATATTTTAAATGTAATTTACATCATATTTCATTATATCTAAATTTTATGATTTATTTTTAGAAAATACATTTATTTTTTTATTAAATTATCAATAATATCTATCTACCTTCTCTATTTTTATAAAACTTTTAACATTAAAGAGTTTTTTTCTGGGTTTTTAGAACTGGAGGGAGTTGTTTTCTGGGTGGATATTGGTTTTTCATAAAATATTTTGATTTAATAAATAAATGCAGAGAATTTTAATATTTTTAAAAATATTTGTATAATAAGGTTAATAGACAAAATTTTATTAGTAAAACTAATTATATTAAATATATACAATATTTATTTAAATCAATAGGAAGGATAATAACAATCATTTAATAGTTCATTATCAATCAGTTTTCTTCTAATTTTTATTCATCCCTTTTAGATATTCTTTCAGTTTTAGATTTGTTCTTTTGATTGGATGAGAGAGTTTTTATTCTCTACTCTACTGCCAATCTTGTATAGGCTGTTATAAATTAGTGGTAGTAATTTTTTAAGTAAACGTCTTCAAACATTCTAATTTAATTATAAATAAGCATTAAAATTATTCTTGAATTTAATCTAATATTAGTTAATTACTTCAGAGTAAATTTTATCTTTAACTTAGGTCTTTTTGGTGCATTAGGTATTTTAGAAGCAATTTCCATTAAGATGCTAGAAAACGGAAGATGATCTTTCTAAAAAGAGTATTCTATGATTTTATAAATTATTTTTAGTAGATGTTGAAATAGGATAATTAATGTCTTACATAATTTAATTAATTTATTCTTTCTTTTCTCTAATTAATTATATTAATATTCCTCTTGCACTTAAAAGTGCTTTAATTTTTAAGGGCTTGTGCTCAACATCAATTAGGTTCTCTAAAGATTAACTTCTTGTTTATGCTTTTCTATAAATAGTTTAAGTTACTACTTATAAGCCTTTATATTGTCACAGTATTGCTTTCTTTAAGAATGAATGAGGCCCTCTGTTATTTAAAATTAAGAATTATTATGTTAATTTTAATAGAATATCTTTACTTATAGACTCATATTTAATTCTTATTTCTTCTTCAATCGCTCTTAGATAAATCTTTTAATGGATATGATCACTCTCATACTTAATACGAAATGCCTATCCAAGTTGAATTTTAGCATCTAAGAATATAATTATTTTTAATTAATTAATTTTGTATAAATTTATAAATTAAAAGTTTTACTGTGAACTGTAAATGGCAAAAATATATCATATTAATCTTAAGATTTATTCTTATTCATAAATGAATCGCTTTATTTGTCATAACTTATATATTACTGGACTTTTTCACTCACTGTCAGCATTTTTGTTAGATTTTACTAAATTACAGCATTCCTCATTTCAAATGTTGTAGGAATGAAGTTTGGAATAACCTTACTATTTTTATTTTTTTATAGATTTTTAATTTCTAAATTTGAAAAATGGAGAAAAAAATGTATTACAATTCTTCCTTTTCGTGTCTTATAGCACCTAATCTTTGATTCATCATTTATACTCTAGATCTCAAATTTATCTAATTTTAATTTTACAAAATATTATTAATTCTATCAATTATCATTTTTAAAGAATTTAACATGATAAATTGCTTACATAATTCTTAAAATCTTTGAAGCTAATAAAGGAATTAGTATCAAAATCAACTTTTTGCTTAGGTGCAACAGTTTAAGTTTATTAACTATTTAGTTATTCGGCTGCTCCAGATATTGTACTAAAGTAAGATAATTATTTTTAATTTCTAGAAGAATCCTATATAGCACCTCTTCTAGCGAGGGATAAAACTTCTGGGTCTGTTATTTTGAAAATATTTGACATAAACAGATCCCACTGCTAACTAATTTGAGATATCTACCAAGATGTTTATTTAATTGTCCAAACAGCAAATTTTTAAATACTTTGATATAAAAAAATAAATATTAATTTATTAAACTTTCAAATAATTTCTAATATTATCATATTGATTTTTTAAATAACATTAATACTTTTTAATAGATCTACTCATAATCATGAGCTGATATTTAACTTTGGAACGAAGAGACATGAGGAAAAGATGCAAAAGGATGAGTTTACAAGCTTTTCTTTTTCTTTTAATATTTCTCCTAATTTTATACTTGAATACAACATCTTTGAAGAATATTTCCACTCTTTAATTCATTCTTTGCATAACATGCTTATGAATGAGATACTTTCTGAAGGCACTTTAAATAACTCTGACTTTCATATGAATTTTGAACATGTTTCTTCTATACATCAATCCCTCTTAAGCTGTTTGTTGGATAAACTATAGACACCTTTCCATGTTTAAATATGCTATTAATTTAAACAACTTTCTATTGTAATCCTTTCTTTTGTTCAATTCTAAAGCCTAGTAGTTTGCAAGCATTCTCTCTTTCTTCTTTTAATCTTCTTTAAGCCTTTATAATTTCTCTTCAAATATTTTTTCTTTTTTGATGTTTGCAAGCGTAATTTATTGTGTAAGCCTTAATCCTCTCTCTTAAATTTATTTTATTATTTAATCTTTTGTAGGAGATGATTATCTTTTCTTTGCTACTACAAGCTTTACCTTCTCAAAGTTATCACTTAAAGCAAGTATTTTTCTATTTCTCTTTTTTGTGTCATTTATTTTCTTTAAATCTTCTTTCATGCTGGTAAATACTATTGGTTCCAAGTCTCTTGATAGAGCTTCTTTTATTTTTTTTTATTCTTTGGTTTCTTTTTTTTCTTCTTTAAACTATTCTTAAATTTCTTTAATCTTTTTTCTTTAATAAATTAAAACAACGATATTATGAGATAAATCCAAAAAATGAAATGATTTTACTTTGTTAAATTATTTCTTGATTGTGGGTCTTCTAGGAGATAAATTAAGTGTTCGTTTTCTCTTTATTATTTTACTATTTCTATATATTCATATTTAAGAACTTCATTCTATATTTATTAATTTTTCCTCTTTTATGTTGCATTTAAATTAAACTCCTCTGGTTAGAAATCACTAGTTTGGCTTTCTTTTTTCTTTTGAATCTTATTAGGAGGAGGAGGATTTTTTAATTTTGGAAGGATAATATCAAGCTTATCACTTACAGACTTTGTGTGCTTGACTTTACTTATAGTTGATGTTGTTGATAAAGTGTTCTCTTAATCAAATTTTTTCCAAAACTCATCAGATTCTGTTTCTTTTTCTTTTTGAATGGGGAGATAAGTAGGATCATTTTCTTATAATTAAAATAAATTAGAGCTAACTTTATCAAATTCTAAAAAAGCCATATCTTTTGAATTCTAAGTAGCTTTGTTCTATAAAAAAAATGATTATAAAATATGATTACAAATAAGATTAATTTACAGTGATAATTTAAAATTCATTTTTGTTGTGCTTCTTTAGGATATCTAAAATGTTAAACGAATTTCCTTTCATCTTAGAATCAGTCTAATCGAAGAAATCATCTTTATTGTTATCAAAATTGTTTATAGTATTTAATTCATTATTGGTTTATTAATTTAGTATATCTACTAGATATTATTTGTTTACTGTTGTTTATTCTTTTGCCTATTATTTAGGTTTACCATCATCCTTATTAAACAAATTTCTTTTTGGTGATTGATCTTGCTGGATTTTTATAGGAGAATCGAAATGCAGATGGCTTTATTAAATGTGCTTTGTTTAATGGGAATCATCAAATTAATTTGACATTTCATTTTCATCAAACTCTGTAATTGATATATTTTTATTAGGATCTTTTAAAGAAATAGTGGAGTTGTTTTAATCTATTTCTTTCTCTTATTGTTAGCTCATAAAATTACTCTGAGGAAAATTAGTTACTGCTATAGATAATCCTTAAATTGCCTGACTTAAATCAGATGATGGAGTTATCATTTTATTTCTTCTTGTAGATTTAGGCTAAACTATGTTTGATTGTGAGGATTCTTACCTCAATAATATGTTTTTCATTTTATCTCTTTCTGCTGACATAAATTCATTCTTCACATTATATTAAGTTAAAGAATTCTAAAAGAAAGTCTTTTTTGATTTTTACTTTCTAATATATCCGTTTTCTTTGGTTGGATTCCCATTTTCTATAATTTTGTTTGCACCATTACGATTACTTGGGCTAAATTCGTTAATAGAAATCTCTTATATTCCCTAATTTACTTTTTTAGAAGTACCTGGTATCATTCCTTATAAATTTGAGAAAGAAGGCATTTAATTTTTACTTCTCTGCCCATCTATTATTACAGCGCCAGAAGATTAGAAATTCTAGTTATGTTTTGGAGTTTTAGATCTATTAAATAAATGGAAACATTGCTTTTTAGTAGTCAAATGAAAAAGTAAAAATTTACTAATTGTATTCAGTGTTTCCAAATTGATATTGAGATAAATTTTTTAAAGAAGATCTTCTTCTCTCTTATTAAGATAATTAAAGTGTTTTAGAAGAAAAGTCCCCAGTAATACCCTTTAACTGCTGAATTTGGGACAAATAGGAAGATTTTCTTGATTTATTTTTAATTTATGTTAGGCTTACTTATGAATAATTAGCTTGAGAGTAATGAGGATCAAATAAATCATGCTTACTTCCAGTAGGAGACTAAATAATAGAATCGTTTATTTATTTATTTAATTATTCTATAATTTCAGATCCTTAATGAGATAATGAGGATTATGAAAGGTCAAGCAATTTTATTTTTTATTTTTAGTATTATTATAAGATTGTAATATTTCTCTTAGCATCATTTAAAGTTATTTCCTTGAATCTCTTTGAGAAATCGCTATCTAATTTACTCTCTCTGCTTACAACTAAAGAAACTGTAAAATTTTACCCACAACTCACATCTAACACTCTATATTTTATTAATCCCTTAACTAACTCAGGAGACATTAAATCTATTACAAATAAATTATTTACTGGCTATAAATTTATTTCAATTAAAGAAGTGTTTTACCTTTCTTTTCTTCGTGCCCTAAGCAATCTTCATTCATATCTCCCCAAGTATAAAGCCTTCCAAACTAGTCTAGAGCTGCTTAGTGAGTATATCCACAAACAACCTTTACAAATTTTGCTATTTCCATTTTATGTTTATAATTTCTAAAATCATATTTTAAGTAAATTTTACCATTTGTAATACTATCATCTTATATTACTAGCTTTCTAGGGTTAATAGCCTCCATGATTGTCGGTATTGAGCTAGCTGGACAGCTTGCGGAATAATCTCCTTTTCCCCATTAATAAATTTCACCTCTATAAGTTAGAGCTAAGGTAATGCTATTACCACAACTAGCTTATATAACAACTTCATTTTTTAATTGAATTACCTATATTAGTAGTATTTAATAACATTTATTGTAAGTTAAGTACATATTTTAATTTATTAATAAATATTTTTTTACTCTCTTAGGAGTAGCTTAGATGGTAGAGAATTTACTACCAAATTCAATAGGATGTCCTAATTTTCCATCAATCGCATCTCCCCAAGTATAGATAGCTCCATTAGAATCCCAAGCAGCTGAATGTAATTTTCCTATACTTATTCCCATAATTTTAATACTTTTCTAAAGATAAAGAGAATTTAAATAAATTTTAATTATTAATAAATAAATAAATTCATACATCAAACAAAGGTATAATAGTTGGAGAAACTAATGAATCAGCAGTTGTTCCTAAACCCATTTTTCCTTTATGATCATATCCAAATGTAATTACCCTATCATTTGATATTATATAAGTATGATTTCTGCCAGCTACTATGTTTTATATTTATGAAGTAACCGAAGATATTTTTTAGCTTATTTTTCTTCTATTTATCTATTAAGATTAAGGAGTTTAAGGTAATTCGGCTTAAGGCTTTTATTAAAGTTAAGGATTCTCTTCCATTAATTCATTAGCTATTTTTTCTAAGTTCTAACTGACTATTTCATAAGTTAAATTAGTTGGTGGAGTAAAGTGCTTATTTCCATCTTCGAGTCCTAATCTAAATTATTAATTATTTCCCCATCCATATAATATCCCAGTTGCTTTTAATAAGAAAATGTATAAAATATTTCATTTATGATTTATAAAGTCATATTTTTGAACTCATACTTGTTAATGCAAAGCTATAGTTTTCTCCACAGCTTATTTGACTGAATTTCAATTTATGTCCATAGTTTGGAAAGTATCTACTTAAATTTATAGGCTATTTCTAACATATGTTGGAGGTTTCTTTATTTTAAAATATCATAAATATAGCAATTATTGATAAACTAATGCAAATGTCTTTAGTTTTATTTATTTCTAGAATTACATACGGATTCCTAATTGACCATCTATGCTATTTCCAAAGCCCCAAATCTGCTATTTATCTATGTATTGATTATTTATACATAATTTAAAAATGTATTAATACATGCTATCAAGAAGTTATTTGTTATAATCTAATATACCATCTAATGCTAATGTGTATGTCTATCCTGAATATATTGCTTTTATGTTAGTCCTTTATTGCTTTTTTGAAAAGACATTCTTTGTAGAATTACTTTGAGAACCATGTTGATTCAAATTTGATGAAAAATCAACTCTTTTTAAACTAATTTTTTAGAAAAATTAAATGGATAAAACATCTATTAGATTGATTTAATTTTAGCTTAATAGAAAACACTTACACTATAGATGAATTAGGTACGTGCTCATTCGTAACGTTTGGTTTGTATTGCTCACATCCAAAATAATACACTAAATAATTTGATCAAAATATTGTCAATTAAACTTAATAGATGGCCAAAATAATTTTTCAAAAAAGTCTATATACACTCAGTTTAATCTATCTAAATACTATCAACCGCTTCTTATTAAGTTGTTGTAACTGGTTCATCAAACATTCTAAAAGCTACTAGTAAATAGCGAATCCTTAAACAAATTAGGGGGAAAACTAGAAGATATCTAAAAAATCAATAATTAATAATTAAAAAATAAGTTTCTTTCTACTTAAATTGGAATGAATCATTATAATAATTTAATCAATTTTGGGAATTATGAAAATAATAATTAAGTAACTCTTTTCATTAAATTAAAAATTGAATAATTATATGCTAGCTAGTTCAACTTTATTTAAATATATCAAAAAATTTTTTATCTAAACAGATAAGATCTTTCTCATTTGATAAATTAAAATAGGTCTTTCTCTATGCTATTTATAATATAAAATCTTAAAGATTTATCATTAATAAATCCTTACATTCAAAAACTAGAAATAAAATTTGAAAAATAATTAATAATTAAATTTTTATTAAATCAATAATTATTATTTTTTTAAATTTTTCATGAGCATGAATCACTCAAATAAAATATTATTTCTAGTTTATTAAATCAAGAATTTAGAATCATTTTTAATTTAATAATTTTGATTTGGACTGATATATTATGTGAGATTTAATCTCTAAAAACGATTCCTTAAAGGACTAAAATTAAGATAAATATAGAGTTATATATTATATTATCCTTGATAAATAAAAAACTAGCAATATATTATTTTTCTACTTATTTGCAGGTATTTATTTTGCTAATTGATATAATTAATAATAATTTTATTAATATTAATAATAATTTAAATCAATAATTTACTAATTAATTAAAAAAATAATAGAAAAGTATCCATAAATATAACCCTCATTAGCATATTTATAAATAAATATCATTACTGATAATAATTAAGTAGAATGAAACTAGGTATATCTTTTTTTCTATTAATAATAACTGAATTTATCAATGGATAAGGTAATATAATTAAATGATAAATATATTACTCAAAATAAATTTCTAAAAAATAGATTATTAGCTATTGTATAAATAAGATTTAGTTTCAAATATTTGTAGTGATAATTTTTCTAATAAATTGAGCTAATCTCATCCATCAATATTTGATTCTCTATCAAAATAATTTATAACTTCTGATTGCATTTTAAACTGCAGCAACGATCCTAACTTTGGATTTAAGGCCGCTATTCTTTAACCAGGCTAAGTTTATAATATAAATCCTATTATTCTATAACCTCACTATTAAGTTATTATCAGTGGTATTCTAATAGCAATAGATGGATATACTTTAGATGATTAAAATTTATCAGTAAAAATTAATAAAATTTCTCAAACAGGTCAATTAACTCTTACTTAAACTACTCTTAGAAACTATTGTAAAAATAGTACGAATGACAATATATATTTCTATAAATTAGAATATCTTCATACAGAATAAACTATACCTCTTGTAAATTTTTTTAAATTCTTTCTATCAAAAATTGATTCGAGTTATTTACAAATTACTATAATTTCTCTAATCCCAATCTGAAAATTTTCAATTTAACTAATTAAGTAAGATTTTACCTATTTATTTGCTATTAACTTTATTTTAAATCTCAAAAAGATATGATAAAAAGGTTATACAGTATAAATTAATTTTATTTTAAAATGTTAAATTCTTTTAGGATATATAAATAATGGTTCTTTAATAAAATAATTCCCTATTTGAGTTAGGAATAAAAGAATTAATTGTAATCTATGGTAAATGTTCTGAGGGGTGTAAAAGCTGCTACAATTCTCTTATATGTTTCGATTGTTAAAATTAAAATGTAATACCAGGTCAAAAGTGTGTCTCTTAATGCTCAAAATCTTAGTATATATCATCTAATAAATGCTCTTTATGCCATTCTTCATGCTTGACTTGTTTTGGCCCAAAAGCTGATAATTGTACTTCTTGTTCTTAAAATTTCTTCCTTAATGATAAATTTTAATGTGAACAAGGATGTTTATAAAGCTCTGATATTAGAAATGATTTATTTGGAACTTGCATATAATATAATTCTTTAAATAGCAAATGTAGCATGAAAGACTCTACTAATGTCTGTATTACCTGTAAATTACCTGCAGTTCTTTCTAACACTAATTGTGCATCCTCTTAATTAGATTGTCCAGTTGGTATATTATTAATTAATTCAAAATTAATTTTAATCAAAATATCTAACTAATAATATATATATTATAACTAAAATGAGTTAGTATTACCGTAAGTAGTATTTAATCAATATTTTCCATTTAATTTAAGAAAGAGAAAGTCAACTAGGATTTAATCAGTGTTTCTATTTTATAAAAATTTTGTTAATATATCATATTTGGTAAACAAATCAGATTAGATTATTTTTATTTTAGATTAATCAGCTCTTTAATTCATTATTTTAAGTCAGTAGCTGCTCTTGAAAATAACACTTGTTTTTAAAAAGAAAGAATAAGTTAAGAGTAGACAGACAATGACTGTTGATTAATTGATATGTATTATAAAATAAAATAATAATTATATTAGTGATGATTTATCTATTAAATTAATAAAATAATATATCAATTATTATAGTTAATATATTAATTTATTTATTAGATTTTTTCAAACTATTAAGGGTATTATTATCGATCAAGTACAAACTCTTGTGAAACTATTCCAACAGCAAATTGTTAAATTTATGATGAAATTAAAAGTAGATGTCTAATGTGTAGCTATGGATTTTATGTCAGATAATATGACTATTAGTGTGATTAAGCAGTTATAAACAGCTAAAATTAAATCTTGCCTGTAAATAAACCTTCTGATTTTTATTTAGATGCTTTTTCAGGTTACAATATTCAATGTGACTCTTCCTGTTTAACATGTACAGGTCCTTCATAATTTGAATGTATTACATGTTCTAATGGAAAATAATTAATTGCTAATGAATGTGCTCTTTACTGCAATTTAAATAATGGAGAATACTATGATAGCACTAACTAAACATGTGACACTTGTAGTCCTTTTTGCTCTACTTGTTATGGCCCTTCTTCCTCAGAATGTATAAGCTGTACTGCTGCAAAGTATATGATTGACACTTCAATTTGTGTTGATAGCTGTCCATAAAACTATTATCCAGATAATGGTCTAAAATGCTAATTATGCTTATCAAATTGTGAAACTTGTTAAAATGGAAGTACTTGTACTACTTGTAAAGTAGGATATTATTTATTCTAAAATAAAGAGTGCCTATCTTCTTGTCCTTAATAATACTATAAAGATAGTAATAATATTTGCTAATAATGCTTAGATAATTGCTTGATATGTAGCGATAACAGTGGCTGTAATTAGTGTTTGAATGGATTTTATCTTCATAATTAATCATCTTGCCTAAATAATTGCCCAACAAAATTTTTCAATAATAATTTAGTTTAAACATGTTCATCTTGCTTAGATAAATGTGAAATTTGCAGCGATAGCTCATCATGCTCTGTTTGTAGTTTTGAAAATGGAGTTCAATATTATCTCCTCTAGAACTCTAATTGTGTTAGCAGTTGTCCATTAAATTATTAATCTGATATTAATAATAATTGCAAGCAAAGTAATTGTTTAGATCCCTATTGTACTGTCTGCGATTAAACTAATTTAGCTATTTGCTAAATATGTACCACAAATTATTATGTCTAACCACCTGGACTCGATGAATTCACTTGTAAATTAACATGTCCTTCTAGCTATTATTATAATAATAATAAATGTTCACTTTGTATGGCGAATTGCTCTGATTGTAATAATTAGTTAACATGCAATAAGTGTTCAAATAATTATGTATCTCTTATGAAGAATACTGAAATCATAGCTTGTATAGATTAATCTCAGTGTACTTCTTAGTAAAATTTTATTTTTTTAATCTTAAATTAAAAAAAATTAAATTCTCTTATACCTTCCACAAATGATTGTTTGATTTAAAAAATTTTCTCGATTGTGTACAAAAATTAATAAGGAGGGTAGAAGGAAATAAATTAAGTGGTAGGTAGTAGTTATTTACCATTTATATTATCTATTAAAATAATTATAGAATAACTTCATTTATATATATTTTATTTAAATAGGTAATTCTTAGATATCAGTGTTTTATAATGCAGATATTGTTAAGTAGATTAATGTAAATCATGCTCAATTAGTGATTCAATATGTGACAGTTGCTTAAATAACTTATATTTATTCTAAAATACTTGTGTAACTACTTGTCCTGATGATTTTTATGCTGATGAATAGAATTCAATTAGAACATGTATTTCTTGTAGTACTTCTATGGAAAATTGCATAAAATGTTCAACTAATAATTTTTGTGATTTATGCTAACTTGGATATTATAAAGAGAGCTAAAATAAATGTGTAAATATTTGTCCAGATGGTTAAACTAGTGATATTATCACCAGAAGCTGCATAACGATTAGTATACCAAATTGTATTGGATACACTTTAGATTAATGCTCTTAATGTGCTACATCTTCATTTATCCTTAGGAATGGATAATGTGTTTTAGTATGTCCTCAATATTAAAGTCCAAATTATACTAATGGGTCTTGTGATCCTATTCTATGTCCTTAAAATCTACTATTATATAGATTCTAATGTATTCAATAATGTCCATCTCATACAGTAATAAATTCATTTTAGAATGAATGTTAAGACAAAGTTTAGGTCGAATTTGAGATATTTTAAATTTCTGGTAAAAATTAATTTATTCTTACCTTTGATTAAAGATTTAAAATTGATTTACATTCTGTTGAGAGTACAATAAAGTTCAATTTTTCTGTAGATATAAATTTTTCATACTCCATTTAACCTATAAGTGATTAATAATATATTATATTCTTTAATTTAAAATTCAATCCCTCTCCACAACATTTTTAAATGACAGTGTCATTGGTAGGAATGTAGAATTTAGATAACAATGAAGGAATAATTCTCTATCCTATTGAAAAAACTATCTAGGTATATCTAATATTTCCTTTGGGAGAAGCTGAGAAAGCAATATCTTAAGCTATTTCTAAAACATGTAAAAGTATTACTAAATCAATTTTTGTGGGATCCTTACCTTTAATGTTTACTTCTTAGTTTTAACTACTCTCTACTCTTGTTGAATTATCAGAAATCTACTATTTAATGATCTTTATAGATGTTCAGTAAATATTTACTATTTTATTTTTAATTCTCAATAAATTAAATAAAATTATATGAAATATTCTTAAAGGTTTTTAGCATATTTTAATTGATAAATTGTTATGTTTTAATATTTAAATAATATTTTTTCATACAATAGATAACCACCTAATCTTTATGAATTCTTAACTTCTCTTTAGGATGCAGGCATGACCTTTATTTTTAATATTTTTGAAATTACTAGTGGAAAATTCGAATTTTATAATTCTTATCCAACCTTTGAGTAAAACAACTAAACATCCTTTTTCTTAAGTAATGCAGGTAAAATTTAATTTATTAATTTATCTTTTTTATAAAATTTAATGTAAAATATTTAAAATAGGTTCCTTATACTCAATCATATTATTAACAGTTCTAATCCATTTAATGCTATTAGGAATTAAAAAACTCCTCGAAAAAAGAAAACTAGTTCATTTAATTAAGATAATAGATTTTTTTATGAATGCAATAAAATAAAATACATATTTTGAGTAATTATAAATGAGCTACTTATAATTCACCTTTTCAGCAATTTTAAATATGGTTAATTTATAATCTACCTCTGACAAAGAAAAAGTTAATTTAGGATTTTTATTTATGAATATCTCAATAATAACTCCATTACCTTTCATCTTGTACTTCCTTTATTAAAAAAAATATTATTTTGATATTGTGAAAGGATTTAAAGCTCATCACTAAAAATATCCAGAGTATATGCTTTATCTTTATATTCGTAAAGTTGTGTTCTCTTTAGTAATTATTTGTGCTTATGGTAAACCTATTATCTAAGTTCTTTTCGTGTCACTACCTAACATATATCTAGTTGCTTATCTTATCTCGTATAAGCCCTTTAAAAATAAGGTTACTAACATTAAAAATATAGTTGAAGAGATATTATTCTTTATCAGTGTTATTTCATACATACTCTTGATAAATAAAACTTTATTTAATGAAGAATAAAGAATAAATTTGTCTTGGTTTATAGTATGCTCCTTTATTCTAATTATATTAACTGAAATAGCATCTCTTACTATTAATTTAATATATCAAATTAAGTAGATATATAAATAGCAATAAAGATTAAGAAACTAATCAAATAAAGTTGTTCCAACCATAATAAATCTAGATCCATCTCCTATAAAATCAAAATCTATATAACTTAGCTGCAGTTATGAGAGATCTTTAAAATAAGTTAATAGTAATTAGTAAATCGAAAGCGAAAGAGAGTAAAAAGTTATTTCTCAATTAAAATAAAGTCAAAGAAAAAGATCTAATAATTCCTTTTTTAGGGAGATCGAAGATTTATTAAATATTGAAGTAAGTTTAAGCATTAAATAAAATTAATAAAACAGTTAGAAAAGCTAAAAAGAAATAAATAGTAAATCTGCATTCTACATTTAGTCAACTAATGAACTTAAATTTGATTCAGAAAAATATATTAACTCCTAATAACTTCATTTCTGATAATTTCAAAATTAGAAGTTTGATAATTGCTTTCATAAATACATAATTTGTTTGGGTAAATTGATTAATTTAATATAAACAATCATAAAGTTTATGTAATACTTTAATTTATATAAAATTAATTAGACAACAGACAATATTAAAAAACTAATTAAATGTATAAATTTAGTTAATATTATGAAAAAAATTATTTGATTTTTGACTACAATATCTGCATGCATATCCAATTTAGGTCAGCGAACGATCAAAAGAATATTTTTTTAACTTAATTTAGATAGAAAATTATTTTAGATTCATATCCTTATTCAAAATTAATGAATAATATTGTAATTAATACTTAATTTTCCTTTATTAAAGAGGATTCTTTTGTTTAAATAGTAGTTTATCTTTAATCAAATGAATAGATTTTATCTAAGGAATGCAAACAAACACTTATAAATTTTAGTAAAGTTGTATTAAATTAATTTGTAAATACAAATAATGTTTAAATAGAAATATAATTAATTAGATTAAAAATTAAATTTGAAATATTTTTAACTAGTTAGTATAAATGATAAAATATAAATAGAGGGAGGGAGGGTACAAGTTATTAAAGTACTTTAACTAATTCGGAATTGAATAAGAGTAATGATAATATTTAGGAAATAGAATAAAATATTTTTAATTTAAAATTATCGTTACCATTATTCAGCAGTAAATAGATAGATCTATAACTGCTATTTTCTATTTATAGAGGGTATTATTATAGATCACAAATAGTTAATTCTTGCACTTGCTTTCTAAAATATACTAAATATCATAAAAGTTGAAATGTTGAATTATTGTAAAATCATTAATTTTGTTAGATTATCTTGCTATCCAAGTTCTTATTTCGTTTGAAATGAGGTAGTAAGTGTATTAAGGTGTGATGCGGATCCAATGTACTCTAGTATCGAAATTGAGAGTTGATATTTTTTTTACCACTCTCCTAAGTTAAAGGTCAAAGAAGACTATGTTTTCTGAGCATGAAATGACAAGAAGGTGTTCATGAACTAAAATATCTTTTATTGCACTGCAATCTATTATATATTCATTGATTTGATTATCTGTTGATTTAGTCTATTTTATTGATTTATTTTTCGAAATGTGCTCATATAAATTAATTTCTTGAATAAAGCTATCCTTGTTCAATTCACCTTTTTTATTCTTTCTCCTTTTAATGTATTTCTTTCCATTATTTCCAATTAAGATATTTTCATTTTCCAATTCAGTAATATTTTCGTTAAAATCTTAATTAAATTCAGTATCAATTTCTACTTCTTCTTCCTCTTCATCATTATCATCCATAATTAAATCAAAGTCTTTCAATTTCTCTTCGCCTTCTAAGTCTTTTATGTCGAGAACAGAAGAAAGTTTCTATTCTAAAGAGACTTCTTGATTTTAGTCAGTAAAATTAATTCCTTAATTTGATTTAGTTAAGAACTTCTCAAAATTATTAGAAGATGATAAAAATCTCTTTCTTTACTGCTCTTTAACTTCTACTATTATTAAGCAATTCAGTCTATCAGAAGGTACACACATATAAACATATTTGTCTACCTTTTTATTAAATGAGCAGGGGTATTTTATAAATTTAATTATTTCTGGTTAAATGTCTTATGGTACCACATGCTGACTAGCGATAGTATTGAAGATAGAGTCGTTTATAGATATCATAGTTTAAGAATTACCAACTTTTTTTAAGAAAGAGTAATATTGATCTTAATTAATGAAGGATAATCTCTTGAGAGATCTAGAAAAATTAATGACTTTCAAAAGTAATAAATTATTAGCATTGTAAATTTTAAGATCTGAGCATGACGAAATGACAAGCATATTTTTTTTTGGGATGTAATTGAGTTCACTAGTATTAGCACTGACTGCTATTCTCCTAATAATAACCCATTCATCAAAGCTTTCAATGCCGTTTTATTGCTTTTTAGAGTATTAATTATACAAATCACTAATATTCTACTCGTTTTCTACTAATTTTCTCGTTTTATTTCTAATGCAAGCAATTGCTAATTCTATCTAATTTGTGTCATTTGTTTATCTTTTAGTGCAATGTAAAATCGCTATTTTAGCATTTGGAAGCTATACAAGTTTAAAAATATAAGAATTCATCTTAATTTCTGGTTAATCTCTGTCTTGTCTCTTGTGAGCCATTGAGGGAATTTCAATTATACTAAAGAAGAAGATGGTCTAAATCATACGATCTTCATGCAAGAGGAATTAGTTGACAAAAAGCGGGATGTAGAGAGAGTAGTATTTTAATAAATAAAGTATATAATTAGGGCTATGAGCCATCCATCCTTCCAATATTAATGGAAGAGCAAATATGGCAAAGAATTCAAATCCAAGTAATCTATAAATGAGATCATAATCAAAAGTATAATATTGTCCGATAATGTAGCAAAAGAGGAGCAAATCTCTAATAAGTTTTGTTAGGTTTTAGAAGTAAGTGAGTTACAGACCCACATTGAACGGAATGTAAGCAAGTAATTTAATAAAACATGTTAATGTTAAATGAGGCTTCGGCTTAGGAATAGTGCTGTCAAACTTGCCCAACTAAATGTAGCTCAAATGACAAAACAGAAGAACAACCAAATGCATCATCGCTTCTCTCTTTTATAAATGGTATTTTATACTTCTTTATTATACCTGCTATACTTTTGGTAAACTTCCTATTGGTACTACTCTAGATTGTATTTATAATGATTTAGAATCTTAATTTTTTTTCTTTTTTGATATATATTTATATAATATATGTGTGTATGTATGACTATTCTTTTTCTTTAAATATTATTAATATTCTTTTTTTGCTCGTTTTTAAGTGGAATATAAATTTTTTGTAATTCTTTAATAATATTTTTATGAAATTTCTTTTGAAAATAGATATCAAAACTTCTATTAAAAATGGAATTAAATGAATGTGATAATGACTTAATATCAATTAAATCTTGTCTTACATGATAATTTACTTTATATTTGTGTATTGATTACCCCTTTTTTATTTCAAATTCACTTATCAAGAAAAAAAAATCTTTCTAATGATGTTTACTTCCTGTTGTTATATTATTATTAATTAATTCTGTCACAACTTCTGTCTTGAAATTGTTTTTTCTGTATTACATTCTTAAGACACTAACAAACTCGAATTACACCAATTTAATAAATATTTATCACACAACGAATTTTGTTCAGGTATTGATTTATTTATAATATTTAATTTACACTTGCTCACACTTATTTCTTTTAGTTTTCTTTGGAAAAATCCATACTTTAGATCAAGACATAAATTTGTTTACCCTTTAATAATATTATATTAAGTATTATTTTTTTGCTTAGGCTTGGCCATAAATATTTTTAAGTAAGCTAAATTTTGGATATTGTTTAAATAGCTTTGGCAATTTTAAATATTTGTATTTTTTTATTCAAATAAGTGCTAAAAAAGATTTGGAAAAATTGTATGCAAATTATACGAATAAATATAAATATTAACTTTAATGAATTCTTTATTTTTTTCATTTTCATTGGATTTTTTTAAATTCCGAAATACGCTATTAGAATAAATCAGGTGAGTAGTAGTTAGAATCCTATTCCTGCATGTTTTCATGTATGACTTCAAGATGCTTAAAAGTAATAGGCTAGGGTTAGTTCATTTATACTATTGAGTCCTCTGACTCTTAACCTATTTCATCCTCTCGTTTCATGTTATTAATTTCCTATTCAGATACATCAATTGAATTTTATATGTTATCGAATAAAATTTCACTTGGAGATTAACTATGATTCTTATTTTCTTAGTCGAGCTCTACTGAATCGTGTTGATTTTAATTTTATTATTGTAAAAGAAAAAGCTATTCTCTTAATTATTCTTATTCTATTTGTTACTTTTAATTTTATAGAAAAACTTATTATTGTTGTTATTTTTATTATTATTAATATTATTAATATTCCTTTTCTTTCATTTTTTAATACATTTCATAAATTTGTTAGTTGGACAATTATTAAATTTATTCTTATTCATGCAGATTCATATCATGATTAGCCAGTAATTACTGTTAATTAGGAGTGTTATTATTTGAAAAAATAGGTTCATAATTATCATCCTAGTATTTCTCATTTTCGAAGGATCTAAATTGATAATGATGTTCATTATTGTTATTATTCTTATTGTAGTTAAAATTATCTTGGTTTAATAAAGGCATTTTTAGATATGGATTATTAATTTGATCCTCCTAAGTTTCTAGTGTTTATTGTTCTGTCTGCTTGTTATTAAGCTGCTGGTGAGGATTTTATAAAGCCTCTTCTGAGTTGTTCGTTTATTGCGGCTACTGTGAAAGTGCTATATTATTTTATTGAGTCATCATTTAATATCCATTATTATTATTGTTTAGAGTATTAGATAAAGACTCTTATTAAATGTTTTAAAATTATTGTTTATCTTATTACCCAAGCTCTTGTGTCTACATATAGATATTCAGTTATGTGTTGATCTAATTTTAGTTAATTTACCCAGTCTACTTTCCTTTTTTATTCTCTTTAATTAAGAAACTGTTCCTAAGATTTACACCTGGATTAGGTTTTATGTAGCTATAGATTTATTCTTTATTTGCACCAGGCTGTAAAGGGGTCAGCTATAGCATTTCAAAATAAGCTTTTTTTCCCTTTTCCGCTTTTTATTCTATCAATTTATTAAATTGTTATTATGCATATTCTTTTGTTCCTACCTATACGACATTATCTCTTATATCTCCTTAATCTAATTAATTATTTCGATTTGTACTGTTTCTTTTATAGGTCGATTAATCTGCTTAGTTTATTAAAGAGTTATTATTTTTTGCATTGTATGAATTCTCACGTATTTCTTTAAAAATGAAATCAAAGATTCTCTTTAGATTATAGATCTAGTAGAAAGTATTTAATAATACAAATAATATGATGATACTAATTGTAGCCCATCCAAGTGAAATATATAATTCAATGTCTTCTTTACCTATGATTTAAGAATCAGATATCTTTTTTTCATAAATTATTGTAATTGTTAAAAGAAAAGCCGATAAGATAACTTAGATTGAGTCATTTATTATTAAAACATAAGTATCCTCAGTATGCATATGTGGCCTAATTACACTACTCAAAACTAAAAAAGCAGTAAATATCGTAAATATAAAACTCATTTGAACTATTGGCCATTAATTCAAAATTACAAGGAAACTAAGAACTAATACTTTTTTGGCTGATCTAAATATCCTAAAAAACTTTTGATACCAAAAGCAAACCATTAAAAAGTTAGTAAAGTGCCTATTAGCTATCATATTTTATTAAATTTCAGCTAAACACATTTAATAAGTAAAGAAATATCCTAAGAATACAATAGTTGCTAATCCAAATAGAAAAGCTATGATACTAACTGCCAACCTATTGAGAATAGCAAAATTTTATAAATTAAATTATTATTTTCTACCCTCTAAATTAATTATTTAATTAATTCAAATCTAATTTTTAAAAACTTTAATTTACAAACAGGGGGTGAGTTAATACTATCTTAAAATTATAGCTAAATAAAAAATTTACAATTAAATGTAGATAAGATTGAGCCAGAATCCTATAATCAAAAAGAAGAGTGTAGCCTCAATGTAGTAAGATATCAAGTTGTGGAACAAGTTAAAAGCAGATTAAATGTGATGCTTATAAAGAATCATCTTAGAGAGAGGGTTTATAGATTTTAAGTGAATGAGGTACAGAGAAAATGTAATAATTATGAGAATTAATATAAGAATTACAATTTCTAGACAATTAGAGAAGAAATTAGAGGTAAAACCTAATCTTCTAAAATTTTCAGGTACAGCTTGATCTTCTTCAGGCTCTGAAATATGGTTATCATATAATGTATTAGATCTAATAATATTAAACAATCCCCATGGCTAATTCTATTCAAAAGTCAAAGAGCTGAACATTCTACATACATTATATAGGTTAGGGGGTAATTGTATAGGTAGAATCTGTATCATTGAAATAATCTAAAATCCAGGCATGATTAAAAAATAGAAATAAAGATATTCAAACATTCTAAAGAATTTCATGTTTTTCAAGCCTGAAATAACATCTAATTATTATTATGTCGTGCTTGGATTATCATTAAAGTTATATTGATTAGCTAGCTATAGATTCCATTACTTTTTTATATATTTGTGAGCTAAAATCCTTCCACTTACTGACTAGATATATTCTACATTTTTCATAGATACTTATAATTAGAGACTAGAAAAACTTTCTGCAGATACCACTCTGTAGATAATTTAATTATTTGTGAACTCATCAAATTATATTTCAATCTTTTAAGAATTTAAATTACGTAGCCTATTTTTGTTTTATTCATTTATTTCATATTCATTAGTATCCTCTATAAGTACGTTATTATCTTCATCAAGTTAAAGATTTCTCATACTAGGAGAGCCTATTTGAAATTGTAAAAGTTATTTTAATTTGGTTTTATTAGTATCTGAGAGCACTAGGTTCTCTTCAAATTCAACTATGATCAAATTTTAAAATTTTAATTAATCAATAATGGAATATATTTCAAATTAAAGAAAATTAGGTTCAGAACAGCTACCATCTGGTTATCTTATTTTATCACGGCCTCCTCCACAGTAGCAATTACCATATTCTAATATATCTCCAGGATGATAACAAGCTGTGCAATAGTGTTTGCTAACTTTACAAGTAGCACATTAAGTGGAACATTTACCACAACTCCTATCCATATATTATTAATACAATCCATTATTACAAAGACATCTCCCACTCGCTCCATTAGTAGAATCTAAAAATCTATCACTTAAACAACTTTTGCATTGATTTGGAGAACTCCCTTCACAAGTTTCACAGCTAATATCACAATCTTAGCACAATTCTATTCCATTAAAATCATATTTATATATAGGGCAAGTACAAAATGGTGAATTGATTCTATCTCCTCTGCATTTGGTACAATTTGTGGCATAATTTGAACATTCTAAGCATTTTAAGTCACATTCTATGTATAATTAAATAATTAATTTTAGCAGATGGATACTAATAAATTAAGTCATATAATTAAATTATTACTTTAACAGATAGAGTTTAATTCAAAATATCCTTTAGAACACTCACACCCTGTATTTATGTCTCTGTTATCTTAACAAGTCAGGCAAGAAGTACTATTGGAACATGTTTTACATTTTGGAAGGCATTCTCCACATTCAGTTTAGTTGGGTATGTTTTGCTCATAAAAATGTTCTTTGCATACACATTATCCATTCTTTTCCTCTCTAGATTATTTTGGGAGTTACACACAATCAGTAGAACCAGGCTATTCCTCATAGCCACATAAACATTTACACTAATATCTAGGATCACGGTTATTAGAACATTTTATACAATTAGAAGCAATCTTATCGCATTCTTTACAGTATTTTACACATTAATGGCATGTTTATTCTTTTCTCAGCTAAAAAAAACCTGTTTCACTGGATTAATTGCATTTACATTCATTTCCTACTACCTCTCTATTATCAGTACTTTGACATTCGCAATATCCAGTCTATAAATTTTCTTTGAAATAAGGTTTACATGCACAGCTATTATTCTTATCTCTAAAGGATTTAGAGGTATCAGAGTCAGAGTCAATGCAATCAATGCAATAATCTGCAAAATATTTACATGTTTTGCATTTTCTATCACATTTTTAACATTTTTTATTGCTAGAATTCCAATAGTATCCATCATTGCATTGACAAACACCATCACTATTTTTTTAAGCTTTAAGATAAAAGTATTTAATATAGATTATTTTAAATAAATATAATTGTTAGAATTTTAAATTCAATTAAGTATTTCATTAGAAAGAATGATGGCAATAATTATTATTGAGATTTTAATTTTATACCATTCTCTTTACATACCAAGCATACTTTCTCATCAGTAGGGCAGCTATCACATTTAGAATCTTAGCAGTAAACAGCTTAAACAACAATAGATTATTAATCAATTCCGTATTATGCACCTTTACTTTACTATATATAAATAAATACAAGGTTAAATTGATAAAGTTTAAATGAAAATTTATCATTTACTATTCTAACATTAATTTAATTTGAGGAGTCTAAAGTATAAGTAACTTATTTCACGCGAAAGGATTAACATAATTTATTAGAGTTCTACTCAGCTTAAGTTGTAGGTAGCATGTTTTACAATAATTCAATATCCTTCCAATCATCATTATTAATTCCTTTAGTTATTACAATAAATGATATTGTCATTTTACTAAATGAATCTATATTTTATTTTTAGAACGTAAATATAGGTAATCCATCTATAGCTCCTTCTGTAAAACCTAGTATTTCAAAATCTGTACTACATACAGACTTGCATTTGTTTTTACAATTTTGCAAGATTAGATCAGATTCGCTAAATGTTACATCTACATAACAATTTAAAGCTTCAAAAAATGAAGATAGTAAAATCAGTAGGCTTATATTAATCGCATGTTTTGGTAGTTAAAACATTTTTTAAAACAATTTAAAGATCTAGGTTGATTCACCCTCAAGTTGAAGATGCAATGATAAATCTAAACTAAAATAATTTTCTTTTGACTTCTTTTTGATTATTCTTTCTTTTATTCTGTTATAAATAGAAAATTAATGATTGTGATTAAATCAACTTTTCTACTCAGGTAAATTATTAATATAAAAAGTATTTTGCTTTAATTTTTTTCTCTTAGGATATACCAATGCCAATAGTTAAAAAATATAAACTACTTTCATCTTTTCATAAATTCTATTGAAATTAATCTCAAGAAGATTAATTAGAGTAATTTATTTATTCAATATGTCAGTTTATAGTGGATTTGCTCTCCGAAAGCAAGAAACTCGCTATAATAATCTTTTAAATAATCTACTATTGCTATTGGCAGACAAGCTATCTTTTTACCTCACTTAAGGTATTTTTACTACTCACACTTTCATAAATAATTATTCCTTTATTTAGTATAATAAATTACCACAACAATCTTTTCCATTATCATTAATTCAACAGAGAGCGAACATGAGGTTACTTTTAAAATGAAATTTGGTAAAATCATCCAAAGCATGATTAAAATGGAAGATTAAAAATATATGCCCCCAAAATTTAGTACAGCAGCCACAAAATTATATGATTTGCTTGACATTTAAAATGCATCTATCCATGATTCCATGTAATCCATCATATTGACTATTGATTACATAAGGATATTAGCTATCTATTTCAATTCATACATAATGTTTGATTATTATCTTCATCCATTTAAGTGCTATTTTATAATAAAAGCTGCATTTCGCAAATGGGAAACTATGAAGAAAATGAATAAATACCTATATTGCAGCCTCCCAACCCTCCAATAAAATCTAAATCCCCTTCTCTACATCAAAAATAACCATAAAGCGTAAATTATCTATCTAATAATATTTTTTATGTTTGAAATCATACCTTCTACTTTTTTACCGAATATATATATCTTTAATTACTCAAACTCCACCAATTTAATTACCGAAAAAATTATGAAAATTACTAAAATATTTTATAAATAGCCATACTAAATGTCACTGATTAAAGGGCTAGGAGGAAAGGTAGACAAGTCTAATCTACGTAGTCCTAAAAATTAAAAAAATCTACAATAAAATTATTAATAATTTAAGAATCCGATTGAGCAGTTTAGCCCATTATAAAATAACTCATAAATTTAATATCAAAATAACAATTAATCTTATCCATAAGTGATAACACTTTAGCCAAATGAGATCTAATAGCTTTAGCAACATCAATTAAATTCTTAAAAGTAGCTATAAATACCTATTAGATATCCTTAATAGTAAATATAGTAAACACAAAATACCTAATAATAATTAATTATCCCAAATTAGGATTATGAATAATAAATTTAAATGTAGCAACAATACCAGTAACCAATATAAATGTAACAACAATAATTTTATGATATGTAATAGCAATAATATTAGTAATAACAATAATAATAATAATACATCTAATTGCAATAGCAGTAGCTGTAAATGCAACAACTTCAAAAATAATAATAATAATATCATCAATTATCATAGAAGAAGAAAAGTATAAAATAATTAGATAAATAAAAGGAAAATGAATAGATGGGCTAGCAATTAAACAATGATAACAATCAGCTAAATCGTTAATAGGGCTACAATATATAATACATTACAAATAGCAACGTTAAAATTGTAGATCATTCTAAAATATAGCTTCTAATAGAAAATGACTCGACAAGCTGTGTTTAGGTATAGGACTTTCTTTAAAATACACCAATTGACTCATTAATCTAATAATAAATTGCTAATAACGTGTCCTATTCACCTATTTTAAATCCATAACATTAAAATAGTTCAATAGTAGATTTTATTGATCAGTATAATTCTCCATAGAAGGATATAGATTTTGAAAGTAATAGTGCTATCTTAAATGGTGATTTTAGTTTAGCTTAAGGAATTAAACCTCTCTAAGACAAAACATAATTGATGAATTCTTCTTCTTTAAGCTAAAGTAAAAGATATTTACCTTTACTCTCACCTCATTAACCATCTTAAGTGATTTACATGAGTTAAGTAAAAAAGAAAAACCCTCCTTCAAACCCAGTAAAATTAATGAATACTAGAAAAAATTAAAGCTAGTCTTAATAAAGTTAATATCCGTAAGGGAAAAGTCAAAATGATTCAGTTGTCCTTGATAAATAAAAGCTACTTTAAAAAACTATAACAGAAAAAATGTTAAACATGACTTCACTGTTTGAATCAGTTTCTAATTAAAATTAAAACCCATTAAAAATAAATCACTCTCAAATTAATCTACCAGCTAAATTATAAAACGAAGATCTCTCTTTGCCTTCAATTTAGCCACAATCCACTACTTCTAAAAAAAGCACACTTTAAACCAAGGATATTAATAGAATACATTAATTGAAATCAGATTTTCTTATCCTCAATAAAACAAAAGATGTGAACGAGTACATAGAAGAAGAAACTCCTATTTTAAGTAAGACCTTCGTAAATCCTAAAAAAAGAAGTGTAAGCACAAATACTGGATATTTAGACACAAATAAATCAGTTTATATAACAGAAAAAGTAAATAAATTATTATCCTTTAAATTACCATATAAACACACTAACCTATATTATTTTTAAAGGGAAATTTAACTGAATTTAAAAAGAAATCATTCATAACTAATGATAGCAGCTTTCGTGAAGGGTATAGTTATTATTTAACTCTATTTATTTTAAAATAAACTATTAAAACATATAAAATAGTGAAAATAAAGGGTAATTTAGAAAAAATGCTAGAAGAGATAAGAGTTTAAATAGATAAAGTGTTTCAAACAAATAGAATGTAAATCCTTAAAAAATCTAAACAGAAACTCTTAACTTAAATAACACGAAAGACCTTACTCGCTTCTCATTTGCTAACAGCCAATCATTCCATTAAGAATCAAAACCACCTTAAAAATTTTCAGAATTATCTCCAACAAAAAGGAAAAAGTAAATAAAATTAAAAAATTTAGTAAATATTAAGATTTATAAAATTGAAAAGATTAATAAGAGATAAGTCTGCACCACCAAATATAACTTAAACCAATCAAACAGAATTTATATCGAGTGCTCCTTATTTTGGAGAACCTCAAAAAGGATAAACAGTATATAATCCAAGTATCAATTAATTCTAATGAGTTTAGTTTCTTAACTTAATATTTTGTAAATAGTTCATGTTTATTCTTTATATTTATTTATATTATATAAAAATTAAATTAATTCACAAATAATAATGAATCTTGGATTTTAAAACAAATCTGAGAATTATCATTCTTTTTTACATATTTTAAAGATTAAGATGTTCAGTGGATAATTTAGTTAACATAATCAATTCAATATTATCATGATTTGTTTCTTTATTAATCTGCTTGCTTGTGGAGTTTATAGATAGAGATAAATGAAGCCAACTAATTAGTAAATTTAAATTTTTTCAAAAAAAAATAAGTATCTTTTATATCTATCTATCTTTCAATGTTATTTTTTGTTTGTTTGTTTATTTGGAAAAATAAGACCTAAATCATTGGTATATTGACATTTGATCGCATTAAATAAAAAGAAAGAAATTTTATTTTCAGTAATTGTAAAATTCAAATACAGTGAAACTTATTATTTATTAAACAAAATATCAAAAGTAGGTACAGACATGTCGTCTTAAACTAGTAAGCATTTATCTTAAAATAGAGAAAGGAAAATAAAAAGCAATTCTAACAATTCCCTCATTTTATAAAATAGCAAGAAGACTCCAAATTAAATTAGAGGAATAAGAAAAGCAATAGAATCTCATTTTAAATGATATTATTCTCAGTGAACAAAACTGTTAAGTGATTGCAGAATTTTTATCTAAGTTCAATCATTATTAGTCAATCGAATTAAAGGGAAACAATATTACACCAAGCGGATTTGCTGTTATTTGCAATGCTCTTTAGGGAAATCAAGATTTAAAAGAAATCCACCTTGAATGGAATCAAGTAGGCTAAGATAGTTAGGAAGGTCTTTAATCATTACTCACTTTACTTGATTATAATTCAAATTTAACTCACATTGATTTGAAAAATAACAACATCAATTCAGATGGTGCTTATATTATTTCTAAGATTCTTGAAGTTAATCGTAATTTGCTTTCTCTTGATTTAAAGTGGAATGAAATTGGTGTCAAGGGAGCTGAGATGATCTTAGAAGGTCTCGAAAAAAATACATAAATTAAAAATCTTGATATTTCATGTAATAAGGTACCTGAAGAAATGATAGCAGAAGTAAATAGAATTTTGAATCGAAATAGAAGGTAATAATTTTAATTTGAGAATAAAGTGTATGTTAAAAGAAATAAAAGTGATCAATCCTTTTGAGGAATTTGATTAAAATAGTAATTCATAAATTATTTCTAACATAAATAGTGGTAATTTTGCAACTATGAATATCTCTAGACCACCAAGATAGGCTCCTAAATAAGATAAGAATGATCCCATTAAAATTTAAGAAAATTTTAATTCTTAGAATTTAAAAAGTAGCATGAATATGTCATAGTAATAAGAACGTTAGAATACATCTTCTTAAAATGTTAATGTTTATCCTTAAGAAGGATAACAAGCTAATTATCAAAGCAGAGGTTAACAAGAAAAGAAGTAGTCAATGAATTAAATTGAAAAGATGCTTTGTAACAAATATTATCTAAAAAATTAAATATTAAAAATAACATATAAAATTTATAAAATTAGAAAATGAGAAAAAGAGAGTTCACGAAATGAAAGAAAGAATTGAATCAGAGCTGCAAGAAGAAAAAAGAGTTAGAGAATAATTCGAAGTCAATCTTCTAAAGTTAAGGGATAGTGTTTTACAAAAAGAAGGTGTTATTTCAGGACTTTAACTAGACTTTAATAACTTAGTAAATGAAAATCACTATCTCCGTAATGATTAGGATAAAGTTAAAGCTGATTTAGCAGTATTATAGGTATCTTACTTTGGTTTTATTTTTTAATATTTAAAATCAAGTAAAATAATTTAATAGGATAAATATTCTTAAGCCATTGAAGGATTGTAGGAACATATTTCAAATAACAATAGAGTTGTTGCAACTCTTGAAAGAGACCACTTAGAGATAATAACTCATATGACATAAGATTAATAGAGAAATATGAGCGATTTAGTTAGAGAATGGTCAAGTCGTTACAACAGTTTAGATGAGAAATATATCTCATTCAAATCGATTAATGAGGATCTTAAGGATAAAATAAATATTATCCGAGAGCAAATGTTAAAAATAAGAATGGAATATGATGATTAAAAACGTAATATAAAAATTAAAATTGAAGATGATGTGTAGAGAAAGTATGAAATA
Source organism: Tetrahymena borealis (assembly GCA_000260095.1). NCBI lineage: Eukaryota > Ciliophora > Oligohymenophorea > Hymenostomatida > Tetrahymenidae > Tetrahymena > Tetrahymena borealis. The sequence continues at coordinate 51,857 of JH651258.1, read as the reverse complement.
CCCTTCAAGAATATAGATAATGCTATTCGCGTTGCTTAGGAATAGCGTGAGGAGATTTTGAGAAAGAATTAGGAGTTGGTTAAGGATATTAATTATAAAGAGGATAAGTATCACACTGCTATTGTCAATTTAGAAAAGGAGATATCAGAACAAAGACAATAACTAAATTCTATTCACAATAAATTATCAGTGAGAAATATGAAGATTGAAGCTCTTAAAACAAGGCACGTTGCAAAAGATGACTAAATTTAAGATTTGGAAGAAGAATTAATAGAAGCTTAAAGATCTCTACAACGTTAGAAAGAAGATAATAGGGAAAAATCAGAATATATTATTTTCTAACATTAGAATGAAAAGAAATTATTCAAAGAATCTCAAGAACTCCTTCATTAAAGAGTTCTCGAGCTTGAAAGAGCTATCAGAAACTAAGATCAATAAAACTCTCGTTTAAAGACTGAGTATGAAAAGCTTTGTCATGTCCTTCAATCTAATATATAAAGATCTATTGTAGATACACTAGCTCATGAATCTAATGTTCTTCGTGCTCCAATACTAGTTCATCATCACCATCCTCCAATTTAAGTTGTTCATTAAAATTTCCCCACATACACTAACCAAATACCACCTCAATGATGAAACTCATTTATAAAAAATTTTGCAAATAACCTTATTTGATTAGATAGATGATTTAAGTTAGCTAACTTTAATAATTGAAAAGTAAAAATAATCTTTCTTGCTAATAATTAAATGATAGTCACTCTAAAAATAATTATATATATAAATGAAAGAACCTAAAAGGTTTAATTTCTGAGAATATGAGGTAGATTTTTACAGTTATAACTCAAAATGTTAATAATAGTGTAGCCCGCCTGCCCACCCACTGACCAATATATCGATCTATCTATCTATCTCATTTATTTATGATAATTCTGATAATTAAAATATTTCATACTTTATAAAGATTAGTTGTGTATATATAATATTTCTTAATTTGATTAATTTGAGAATTAAATTAAAGAATTAATTAATTTATTAATTTATAAATTAAGTTTATTCTATTTTTCATAACTACTTCTTAGTATACAATCATTCAATATTATTTTAATGGCAAGATAGATAGATATTCATTTTTACCTACTTACTTACTAATGCTAATTCTATTTATAATATTTCTTTTCTTTTTTCATAACTTTATCTTAATCATATTGCTGAAGTTGCTGTATATTTTACAGACTCTACATTATTATGGTAAGAATAAGAACTCAGGGATTCTTATAAATTTATAATGTCATCTTTATCACACTTTTTTAAGCAAACTGAGCATCTCCAAGTTTTAGTGACATCACTATCAAAGCAAAGTTTACAAAGTAAATGACCACACTTTTTAGATAAGCACATTTTTCCATACCCAAGTTCTTTTTAACAAGCATAACAGACAGATACATTATCTATTTATTTGATATCAATTGGGTAAAGTGTTTTCATCTTTAATTCGCTTTTTTTATCACCTGGACATATTAATTTTTTACTTGGTTCTTCCAATTTTTTACTCAAATTCTAATCTTAAGGCAACCAATCTATTATAATAACAATAATTTTCTTAAAAATTAAGCTGAATTTGTGAATGAAAATTAGACAAAAAAAATTAAATAAGGAAGAATTCTATCAATATCTTTTACTTATGTAATTTGTGATTTTCTTTACTTTAGGTTTAATTGATTCTAAAGTGCTCGAGATACGACCATCTTCAATCTTTTCAAATCTTTCAATCTCCTCCTTTTCTTTTTATTAAGATTACCTTTCTTAGTCCTTCTTTTCGGAATCTAAAAAGAGTTAATACTTCTCTTGTTTAGCAGCTATTTCTTTTTTCTATTCAACTAAATTTTCAACAACACACGATTTGCAGAAAATGTGGCCTTCTTTGCATGTTTGAGGATCCTATGCTTTTAAGTTGCATAATGTACATTAATCAAACTTTTTACATGAATCATTTCCTATTCTTGTCTTCTAAGTGCCATAATCCTTAATCATTTATCTTTCCCTATAAGTGAACACACTTGTGGAGGTATTATTCTTTGAATGTCTGGACATTTCTGATATTTAAACTTATTTTTTGACTAAAATATTGAAAAGATTGATTTGTTTCTACTTAATATTTTATTGTCTACAAGCAATATTAGCTACAAATTAAATATAATTAATTATTATTATCTTTCTTTAGCAATTTCAATTACTAATTAACTAACTAACTAACTGTCCTTTAGATACAAAAAATCTATAATAAAATCAATAAATAAAGTATTAAACAAAGGCTAATAAATTTCCTATTTTAAAATTTCTACTTATCACATTTTTAAATTTAAATTCATTAATATAATTAAAAGTTTTATGAGATTATTTACAATTTTATGTATTGAATCAACCCTATCTATCTATCTACCTAATGTTTACTTTTACTAATAATTTCAATAATTTCTAAACTAGATATAATTATTTTTTATATTAAAACATAAATTTATTAAATGATTTATATCTTATAATTCATTTTAATATGAAATTTTGAGTTAGATAATCATTAAATTTAAAATGCAGATGATATTTATCAGTTTTGTAGCTAGATAATTTGCATTCCTTACAAATAAGTATGTTTAAAAAGTAAAAATAATTATAATTATTTATAAGATCAAATTAGTTGTTAACGATCTTCTTCATCATGAGGATAAGCTTCTTGAGTATGTTGACTCTCAAAATCCTAAGGATTATATTCATATTCCTCCTCATCTTATCCCTCTTCTTGATCTTCATTATTTTATTGTTCAATTTATTAGTAGTTAACCATTTATGGTGGATTTATATTTCTTCTTTATCTGTCTCTTTATTATTAACGACGACGTCTTCTCTGAGCTCTACGAGATTCTATAATTTATTATTCATCTTCATCGTCAAATACATTATTCTCATATGAGCATTATATAAGGCAAGCTATAATGGCAAAAGAAGCTAGAATGGAGAAAAATACATAATAAAACATTTCAGCCTAATTTATTATTAAAATAGATTAAATATATTTTGAGAATGAGCAATATTTTAGCCATAATTTATTATAATTTTAAAATACTTCTTAAAACAATATTATATCCCTTTAATATTGCTGATATATAATAAATGAATGTTAGCTCTATAATTCTTTGTAAGATTAAAATATATTTATTTCATTACTAATTTATATAACTCTCCACAAACGAGGAATTGATCTTCGAATTGTTTGTTAAGAACTCCTAAAACACCAAATATTCCGAGTAAAGAAAAGGTTAAGACAAAAGATCTCCAGTAATTATCTTCGAAATCCGCAATTTTCATGAATTTAGTATACCATGCATTTCTACTACCAAGACAAGCGAATGTACTCATAATCATATAGAAACATGCGTGTATTAAAAAGACTGTGCCTGCAACTATACTCCAATCTACTAATAATTCACAGTTTTCATGCTAACCATTATAATGAATTGGATTTAGCGAATAATTCAAAAATAAATATCCCCAAAATCCTGGCAGGAGGACTCCTAAAAAGAAATAGCAAAATGAGAGCAATTCAATCTCATCATCATCTATCATACGTTCATCCCACATCAAATGAATGATATATTAGACTCAATCAATCTCTCTAGAATATACTAATGATTCTTTTTTATCTTTTACTTTTAAGTTAAGGCTACTTTTAAACTAACTATCCTTACTCCTGTAGCTTTCAATTTATATTTTTAATATGGCTCTTTTTTATAATCTTTTCAATATAATCGAACACAAACCCAAAAAAAATCGTTTTTAATTAGTGATTAAAATATCAATGCTTCAAAACTTAATTAATGCATAAACGGTAACAATTAAAGAGTAAGAATAAATTAGTATTATTTTTTTGTATCTTTACTTATATTAAAATTATAGCTTAATGCAATACTTTAAATTATTCAAAAAATTAATTCTAAAATAATTTTTAATTAAAGGTTGTAATCATTTTTAAGAATTTATAAATTATAACTTTTTAATTAAGTTACCTTAAGTAAATGTATTTAATTTGGGTATGCTCACTCACTGAATTATAGCCAGAAATTGTTGTTTTACATTGCTTGGTTATCTATAATAATATTACTTTTTGATTTTATAAAAGACTTAGTAAAGTTTATTATTGGACATTTAAATATATTTTTCTTTGAAAAATGGAAGAAAGTTATAAATTCGCCCAAGGATAGTTAGAGGAGTGGACTTCAGCTAATAATCCAGATGCACTGTGTGATTTCTTAGATTTTATGGCTCTCCACGTGACTAATAGGAGTGTTATAGATGATCTTCTGCTAATATTTAAGTTCATAGACACTGTAAATAAAAAGTATATAGCTGATAATAGCTCAGAAAAAATCTCTGTAAGTGGAGAGACGATGATTTACAAAGTGGATAAAGATACTATTTTAAATAGAAAGATAAATGAAGTGCTATCCCTCATCAGCTAAGATATTTAGAGATTCCTTTAATTTGATACAGAAATGTTAAGCTTTATAGATACTCAGTTTAAATAGATACTGAGCTGCTCTTATGAGTCTATTAAACCTTTTCATGATGAAATCCTATCAATCCTTACTATAATTACTTTAGTTCTAGCAAGTCAGTAATCATTTTAAAATTGAACTAGTCATAACATCTAGTTAATCTTAATTAGCAATTAAATCGAATAATGGAATTAAATTTATTATGAAGATCACTTAAAAAAAAAATAGAAGATTACACTTGCTATTATCATATTTCAGCTATAATTTAATATAACTGAGATTCATTAAAGAAATTGTCTTGTGTGTGTTCAGAAATTAAATATTGAGAATTGAATTGAATTGAATTATTTCTTACCAAAATTTTATTTGTGATTAATTATAAATACTTTTATTATACATGCAATCATACATACATACTCAGTTACTGCTATTTCTTAATGAACAAATAATATATAGTTTAATCATTAATTTTCTCTCTCTGCTTTTACCCTCTATCCTATATCTTCCTGTGAAAATCCTTTCTTGAATTTTTTTATTACTTCTTTAATTTTTTAATACAATTTGACATGTTAAGTCTTCTATTTACACTCTGTTGACATCATTTCTCCCTAATTGTGATAATGCAAGCATAGATTATTTTATTAGAAAACTAATCAGATTTCTGAGAAATTTCCTCTTTAGTGCATATTAGCAATGTTTCTTAGAATTAGTTTACTTTATCAATTTATACTGGTTAAAGTTTATTTCTATTAGATCTTATTTATTGCTGAAATTTATTAGATAAAAATTTCTAAGATGCTAGTAACGGTATTGGCTGATTTAAAGATTCTGGAATTTAAGTAAATACTCATTTTAGAATAAAAACATTCTAAAGTAGAAGTATATAGAGATATTTGTAACATATTTTAACTATTATTTTACTTGAAAGTAAAAGAAGATAATGGTTTCCATAAATCCAAAAAATAATTGGTTCTATATAAAATGAACATTTTATCTCATTTAATAGCAAAAACTTTATTTATTAATTGAACTATGCTAAATAATGGAATAATCTGAATAGAATCAGCAAAGATCTATGTATGATTAAGGAAGAGAGGATTGAGGAAGGGTATTATACTAATTAAATACAAAAATTTAATTAAAAAATAACAACGAAGGATACATGTGATAGTTACCAAAAACAAGGCAGTAAAAACTAATTATTAGCCATAGAAAGTGAGAAATTGGATTGTGAAGAAAATAAAGAATTTTTAATTAGAAAAATTGAGCGAATAACTTCTTTTAACTAAATAAACATGAGATAAATAAAAATTCTCAATAAGGAATACTCAAGGAAATATAATTTGAAATATTATTTAAAGAAATTACATTAGATGAGCATCTTTTAATCTATTTTGTATGATCAGCTAGATATAAAATATTATTCTTTCTCTTAATTATGCAGAAACTAAATGGATCTTTTTATTGTTCAATATTTTTATTTTAATAATCACATGATTACTGTGTTACTTTTTTTCTAGGATAGTGTGAGCCGTGATTTATAACAGGTGTATTTGTGATTCGATTTAATTTTTAGGATCTTTTTGATAATTTTTTTCTAATTTCAATAGGAAAGAAGAAAATTGATCTAGTATAAATCTCTGAGCACTGGATAGTAAAAGATTTCTTGTACAGCTTCAGTAAATTACAAATATAACTAGTAGACATGGCATCATAACTTAACTTTAATGAAAGATTACATGTAATTGGATTACACCAAGTTTAATAAAAAACTTATTTTTTAAAACTACTGAGAAGAAAAGTGTAGAAATAAAGAGGGATGGAATGATTTTTGTACAAAATAGGAGTAATTGAGAGAAATACAAATAAATGATAATTTGATAGTGACATATTTAATTATTTTATATAATTTTATTATTATACTTAGTTAATTATTCTTTTTTAAGTCATTTTTTATATATTTTAAGTCAGTGAATAATAATCAAGGATTAGTAAGCTTTGATTGGGTCATATAGCCATTAAAATGGTATCTATCTTTTCTTCCAGTCAATTCTTAACAATAAATGAATTGAAGATTCAAGAATATAAGAAAATAATTTTTTAATCTCTACTAAAAGTAGTATCAATTAAATTACTCTCTCTTTCAATCTAATATTATTGCTTCAATCCTCTTCTTTGTAGTAGTTTACTAGGAACTTATATGCAGAGAAGGGAGATAGAATACCTTTTTCGGAATTGAAAACCTATCCAAGTAAATAAACCTATCTTTTACAATTAAGAATTTTGTAAAATCCGCGAATAAAGCAGATGGCTTAAAAATGTATCTAGTTATTAATTTTTGGTAATTAAGGATATGATTAAGATAATTAATGATACTATTAAAAAGAAATAGATAGATATATAAAAAATTGATGGATAAAAGCTTAAGATAATTAGAATTTTTAGTGTTTGATTTATTATTTGATTGCATGTATCTAAATGATTGATTGAATTATTTATTTATTTAGTGAGTGAGTGAGAGTATTTGGTTTATTAAATGATTGATACTGCATAATTTTATGAATAAATTATTAATATAGGCTTGTTTTACTTGAATAGAAGAGGATATTATATAAATAAAAAGATTTTAATTAGTAATCCTCTTGATTTGTTATAGTAGTTATAGGTTCGATGAGGTGATATTTAGTGGTAAAGAATCAATTATTCAATTTATTTTATGATACAATAAGTTTATTTATTTAGTTGAATGATTATTAATTAAGGTAAAAATGGTTTAGTTGATACAGGAAAATATCAAATCTTTTCTCTAGACTCCCATTACTAATTTGGTATAGGGTAGTGAAACAAAGGTTTGGAGATCATTTGTTCTCCTTTTAATATCTACAGAATCAATTTTGGTTAGATTATTAGCTAGAATCAGGTGTGCCAGAGTTGATTAACTTGCTCGACTATTAGCCTTGCAATTATTTATTTGAGTTTCTTAATTCATTTTGAAGGATTTAGGGTAATTGATCGATCATATCCCCATTTTAAGATTCGTCAGCTATCGCTAAACTTTCTAATTCTGTAGTCATTAAGAATTATTCGCGCTCATATTGTGACATGCACAAAGTGCCAGCTCTTCCTCTTACTTCCATTATTTTTATATTTTTAAAGATCTTTTTTTTATTAAGTAAGTATTATTGAGATTCAGATTATATGATTCCAGATTTCTTGCTACTTTTCTTGATAGATTTCTCCTTCTTTGCTAAAGGGAGATGTTGCAAATAATCTATGCTTCTAACTTGAATCGAGGTCAATTTAAATAAAGGTTTGAGTGGATTTTTTCAAAGAATTTTGCGTTTGAGAGATACGTTAAGATAATCTTTTATCTAGTTTCTTGTATGCTTATTTAAGACTGACTTTGTCTGATAGCTTTTATATGGGAGTATGTTTGCTTGTTAATTTATTGATTAAAGACTTTATCTTTATTATTTATATCTGCTATTATGTTGAAGGGGGTTTTATCTATTTTTCAATTATTTGCCAAATGCTAGAATTAAGTAATTCAATAGCTTTTTTTACTATATTGCTTTCTCTTTTTTTTTTTTTTTGTTTTTGAGAGATTAATTGTTTTGATTTTTTTTATATTATCTTTTAATTCCTTTCTTTCTCGTTTATAACCAATCCAATATCAATAAAATCAATCAATATATGACTGATTTTGCTTTTCTTTCTGTATTCTTTGTTCACTCTTAATTTTTTCATTGCTATGTTAGCTCCTTAATCAAAGAATCAACCAATCTATCAAAGAATTAATTAATTAACCATAATAAATAGGATCACAGATACTGCATTCATAGAAAGTTATTACAAATATCAATACTTTTCGCAAAATACGAATAGATAGAATAATTAACATTTGTAATTTTATTTTTTTGATTCTATTGAAGGTGTAATCACATATATTTTATCTAATAAGCGATTAACACTAATTTCAATATTGACTCCTCTCCACTTCCAATAGCCATACATAATTTTAATAATATTTCTTTCTCTAAAATATCTTATTGATTCCATCAATTTCATTTCAATATTTATAAAACTCAACTGTGTCCCTCATTTTTTATCAAAATCTCATCAGAGTGTATCATACATACATATTTTATTAATTAATATCTTCTCATTATGTCTCATCACTCAATTCAGCTTTTTAATTCTCATAAAATATTATTATTGAATAACTTGTTCACTCTCTCTCCCAATCTCTGCCTCTCTCTCATTCACTTACATTATTTTCTAAATTCAACCAAATTATATATAAATATGAGATGTTTATAAAGACTTGTGTTGTAAACTAATGAATTGCTTAATTTCTTAGAACTATGAAGGAATAGTAATCTTAATATTCAGGATTTGGATTTATTTATTAACCTGTATTGAATTATCTTGTATACTTAACATAAAATGTAAGTGGGAGCTATTATCCAGAATAAAATTTTGTAATTTAAATTCGCAACCAGAACAAATCCAAAATATTGCTATTTTCCTTAAGTATAAACTGATTGATGCTAATGAACTAATAAATTGAAGATTAGATACTCTTTTGAACTTAAAGGATAAATATAATTTTTTTAAATATGCATACTAGACTGGTACAAATTTAGAATAATAAAATCAGGGTAGAACAGAAGTTGATGCGAGTAATATATTTAAAAATTTTATCAAAAATCTTCTATTTCAAACTTTGATTACATCTTTACATCTCATCTCACATTAAAATCAACTCACCTACTCCGAAAAAGAGATAAAATGAAATCCTATAAATCCCCATTTTTCTTTCTTACTTTTTTGTTTGACTTCTAATTTTTTTGACAAGATTCCTTAAAAATCCACAGTAATATATAGAAGATATATAGATTTATGAGGGAGGGAGGGATGATTTGTTTATCAATCTTCTATTTTAATCATACATAATATGCTAAATAAATAAATAATTTTAAACGCATATATACAATTTTTCTAGATTAAATAGCATTCCCAACAAAATCAACGAATTTTCTAAGGAACCTATAACAATTTATAATAATTTCGTTAATCTATATTGAAATCCACCTTATCCCAATCTACTTATTTTCAGTCCGTCTAAATTAAACTTTTGTCACTGAGAATCTTCATTTAAAATAGCACTAGTATTAAAAATTTTAACCCTTTCATATTTTAGTTGTGTAATTAATCTAAATATTCCATGTAAGTAGTGAAGAAATTTATTTGAATAATAAGCAGAAAAGATAAGTGGGGTTATAAATATAATTTCAGGTTTCGCATGATTAGGACTATATAAACCTACAATCACAAAATATTTATTAAATATTATTATTAATCATATTAAAAGATAAAAAAAATAATAGACTCTCTAATATTTTTGATATTAAAATATCAACTATTTAAAAACAATACACAATATCATTGCTATCATTCAAGGTAATTTACTTCAATAAAAAAAGTAATTTATCAGTCGCTAAATGCACTATAATTGGGTTTCAGTTCTACTTTTATCATTCATTTAACTTCTCATAGAATTAACCAAATTATAAAAATAATTTCTGCCCCCATCCTATTTTTAGATTTTCTTTTGCGTTAGATAAAGACACAAACATTCTCAAAGTGAGTGGTGGAGTTTTTTATGTAAACTCGCTAAGTTTACACACTTTCCTAAAATGAGAAATATTATTTTGAAATATTTTGATTTAATGTAGTTTTGTGTAATCCAAGAAGTGGCTAGTACTTTATATGCCATATTAAAGTTAAGATTTAGCTGTTATATTCAATTTAACTATCAAGATATGATTACAATAATAGAAAAAATTTAAGGAAAAGGCTGATCACAAGTTTTATTGATTTTGTTTTGAAAATTTACGTTTAGTGGAATTACTTTTGCTTACAAGTTTTTTGATAAATTCTCTGTTATTTCTTCAATATTTTTTATTATTGAAACATTTGATAGCGAATAAAAAGATTAATTTGTTAATAGTACTTCATTTATTTGCAAAAACACATAACTTATACTCTGAACATACAAACTAATTTACATTTTTCGACCTATAAATTAAATATATTTAAGAACGACTTAAACTTTTTGATGGTGTCGAAGATAGTAATAGTATCATAAGTTAAATAGGGTGATCCTACTTCAATTAATTAGAAGTTAATTATTTTAATTTTGAGATTTCCTCATACCTTCTCAGAGAAAATAAGTAGGGCTAAATAATAAGAATTTTGAGAATTTCTTGAAAGAACAAAGAAATTTTGCTTAAAAAAATATCTTATAATACAATAGAGTAAATTTGGTAAGGCGAGTAAATAGCCTATCTAATATTTTTGTTTAACTTTCTTAAGATATCTAAATGAAATAAATTCCTCTTAGTATGTTGTGAATTTACTAGAACAAATCTATTAAATAGATTTGTATCAAAACTACACAAAAGAAGGGGGTTTTAAATTGTATTTATTCCATATATCAATTACATTATTATTGCAAATTTAATGGTAATAGTCTGCCTATATTATTATAATTAGCCTATAAAAATGCACTTTCTTTTTGATTTTTAAGCAATAAAATTTAAAATATATACAAATAATTTAGAATTATAGAGAGTATATAATAGTTTAAAGCAAGTAATTTAGTTTGTATGAATCAAAAGCTAGAGAAAATATGATAAATTTATTTAATAACTCAATTGACTTTGTCTTCGTAATTATTATTCATGTACGTTGAGAGCAACACTCTAATAGATTTTACTCCTTCGCAAATATCCAAAGGAATCATAAGAATCATAGATCTGACCTTTTCTATGTTTTTGCTTAAGTTACTTAAAATTGGCACCCATAAAAAGAGGTATATGACAACTAAACCAGCCAAACTGATAATAAGGATAGTTACCCTCAAACTAAATAGATTATCATTTTATTTTGAAAGACTAGTAATAAAATTCGAACAGAGATATCTTTAATTTTAAAAATTTTTTAATAAATATTGTAATTAATACAAGTTTAATTTGTTTTGAATTAAAAATTCTTTAATTGATATTAGTAATTACCTAAAGAGGTTTTTTATGTAAATATCTTGTGTGGTAACTAATTCAGCCATATCTTGAGAGTTTATTAACTCATTTATCTTATCACGTTGCTCTTTTCCTTTGTATGCAAGTATGATTTTGTCATACTACGATTTAATCTTCCTGTAGTTTTCAATGTATCTTGTTATGGTAACAGTTAAACCTTATCTTACACTTCCATTCAAAAATTTCTCACAATCCTTTTAATTGTGTAAATAAAAAAAAAATAAGATTAAAAAGAAATAGTGGGTGAGTGGGCAATAGACTCAATCAAATTAATTTTGCCTTTCAACATTTATTTGAAATAATGTTTTGAGGAAAAGAAATCCAAGAGATGAAATTAGTATTTTTTATTTGTATTTACAAATTATCCTACGCTTTATACTTAAATAAGGCCATATTTATGGATTCTCTTAAATCAAATTATTATAAATATTTGTATTTAGGTGTTAAATTAATCCGAATTGTAAATTAAAATTTGTTAAATCATAAGTAACTATTCATCATAATATCTAAATAGATTTTATTGGAGAGTAATTACCTCTTAAGAGACCAATTTATCATTCGTCAGAATTGTACAACAGTCTGCCATCCACACAGACACATAAGCATTATTGTACTAAGAATCATGGTCATTAACATTTCTGGAGTGTTCCTACTAAATTAAGCTATTTATTGTGTACATCTCGTTGAGATTTAACATCACCTAAGTAGCTGAATCAATATTTCTAACTTGTATTGTATTATCAATAAGCAATTATTTTAGGTTATTACTTGAAAAACCTAAGAAGTTTTCTATTGTTGATGTAGAATTAAATTCTTATATAAACTTTGTTAGATTGTTGGAGTATGAAACGGTCATAAAATACATGAACAGATAGTAGCCCCACAACCCCAAATAGGCTACGAAAAGGGGAATAAAAGCGCTCTTCTAGTTTCTTAAATTGATTTTTATCTTCCTGGGCTAGTTTTAGGTAATTGTAAAAGATTTAATTAAAATCACACAAAACATATGATAATTAAGAAATCAAATTAAATTAAATTAATGGAAATTTAGTTAATAATCAGTGTATTACCCTATTTCCTTTTCTATTTAGTAACATCATATGATCGTCATCATTATCTACCTATCGTTTTCATTAAAAGTATAATTAAAGTGCTTGAAATCTATCAATATTTTTAAATATTTAGGCATAAAATGCTCCCCAAATAATTCAATTCTAATCATTCATTCAATCTATTGCTTTCTTAGTTTCCGCTTTAAAATTCATGTATTGATTCAAAAGCAAATCAAATTTCTAGGTTTTATTTGAAAAATTTTGCTGAAATTTACCTATTCTGACAGTTCTGTTTATATTTCATCATCATTCCCTGATTGTAGTGACGTCAGAAAAGTTTCACATTAGGCATAAAGTTTTTTAACCTTTTGCAAAGGAATATCCAAGAATATTTGAAGCACTTATTTCTAAGATAAATTCGTCATATAAAAGAAGGGGAAAATAAGGATAAAGGAAATTAATGTAAACAACCCAATCACTACTAACTAAATATTTATAACTAATTCCTTCTAGCTAACCCAATCATCTAATTCCAAAGCATAATAATTTGTTAAATTATTCTATTAGATATTATAATCATTCATCAAATTGCTTTACAAAAAGTAGAATTGGCTTTAATTTTCATTAAAATCATCTAATCTCTATTATATTATTCAAAATTTTTAATTTTATTTTATTTATTGGTGCTAGGATAGTTTTATTTTAAAAAACTATTCAAAACAGTTGAAAGATAATAAAAAAAATGCTCATAAAGCTAAGAAACTTAGAATACCATGTTTTAAACAAAGTTGGAAGCAGAAATTATCTATCTTGTGGCATCGTTTATTGTGTGGTAAGTAATATCTATTTAACCTGCTAATTTGTTAGACAGTTTAACGATTTAATCGTTTATCAGTTCATTATGGCCAGAGAACTTGTCTAAAGTATTGCTCTCTAAGGAAATTTGCAAGCTCTCCAAATCTGATTAGTATGTTTTGATATCTTCTCTTTATTTTTACTCTAATCCACTAGTGGAATCAATTATATTCTAATAATATTTGTAGTAATTAATGCATTTATGAAGGGATTAAAAAAATAAAAGAGTAATCTTAAACTTTAATAAAATGAAGGTGAATAAGTATAAAAATAATTACTTGATTTAGGAAATAAAGCTATTAGATTTTTGATAAGATAATTTAACCATCAGCTGTAAGCTAATTAGATTAGGATAAATACTCGTAACGCTGAGTAGCTTACTAAAGTTCATTAGAAACAATAAAAAAAGTCATAATGCAAAGTGCTGAAGCTATCAAAATAAATATGAATGAATATATTTGCATTAGTCTTAAGCCTTCTGACTTTAAAAATTGGCTATCATTAATGAATCTAATAAATCTATCTCTTCTCTTAAAAATATTTCCAATATTATTGGTTTCATCTTCAAAATGTTCTTCATCTTTCTCTTTATATAAATAAAACGTAAAATTTTTTTCAATAATAGCAAATCTTTATCTGCTTAGAACATAATTTCTAAATTCTTTCTAATTTATGATAATGATTAATAGAATAAAATACATTTAATTAAAAATAAAAATTTAGGGGTATAATTAATTAAAAGTAATTAAGAATTCTCATTCTAGCTTTTGTTATTTTCAATGTTCTAAAAATTATGGCAGAAAATTATCAAAAATTTATCCCTGTTAAAAACTAAAATCAATTAAAGATTACATTAAATAACATTTTAGGCATATTCACTTTCTTCTTTTAATTCTTCTTCTTATTCCTCTTCTTAAACTCTAAGATCTTCAATATCCACCATTTTATTACCTATTAATCTTACACAACGGATCCCTTTTCCATAGTCAATAACTTCTTCTATTTGTTTCATTTCTTCCTACTACCTACCTTCTGTTTGTAATCCATTAGTATCTTATACCGAATTATTGTATGTTTTTGATAGTTGGTCTGCTATTGCTGAAATATTATCAGTCCGATAACTTTCTGCAGGAAGATTAGAGTGGAATATTACACTTTTATCATCAGGATTATCTCTTATTTAAGAATTCATTCCAGAGACTAATTCTCCATAAAATGCTCTGGCTACAGGATCAATCTTAAATTAAAGATGATGTTACACTTAATTCTTTTAATCTTTTTTGATATCTAGAATATGCTTAGAAGTTTACATAAGTGCATTTTAAGATAACCTTTCTATCAACACTATATATCCTACCAGACCTACTTTCAAGGCAACATCTGTAATCTAATAATTAAAAAAAAATAAGTGAATAAGGTTACACTTTTTATTTAAACCTTACTTAAATGTTTGCATCGAAGATAATACCGTTTTTTCCAAACTCCTTGACCTTTGCGTTAGCTCCATTTTTTACCCTAAAGTTATCAATATTCTTCATAAACCCTTCAACACAATTTTCTATATTTGCAATTCTTTTACTCAATCTCTTTTAGTCTATCATCAAAATGTTAACACATGACGAATTTATGTTCAATATATCACCTTCAAGATTTATTAACATATAACCTAAGTTTTTCTTTTGATTTTTTATAAAAAACTATCCCACAAATTAAGTTCCGTGAATTAATGAAGGAACATGTCTGACATAGGCAACAATCATAACTAAGTAATCATTCTTAGATTTAGCAGGTATAAGCCTTTCCAAATTTAAAAGTCTTGCTTCTAAAGTTTACAAATAACTTTCTATGAATTTATCATGGTGTTATCCATACAAGTGTGGCATTGTAATATTCACATTCCTGTTTTTTTATAAGTTTTTATCTTACTGATATTTCATTCGAAATTTAAAATTGTTATAAAGAAATCCTTCTATAATTATTTAATAATTAATTACAGTAAAAAGTATAAATAAATAAATTGATTAGTTAGAAATATTTACCTATTTATTAACTCAACTTTATGATATCCTAAAGCACCAGAAGCTGCTAAATTTGCATTTGTAATTATTCCAAATTAATCATCCTCGGCGGAGATAACCTTACAATTATAACATAATAATCAATATTATTCTTAAATTTTATAATTTTACTATTGTTGGTTTCGAATCTGTTGTCAAATCTATAAATCCTTATTATTTAGAGCTTTAGTTATTATTCTTATTCATATCATTTATAATTTTTTATCCTCCTTCTCTATCGTTAAGTATTTCTAGCTTATATTTTGAGTACAGTCTCATCAGTTGAGGATTATATGAGTTGATTTATAACAACTATTTTTAATAATTTAAAATATTTTTAAAATATATTAAATCAAAATATTTCATTTTACCTTATTCCATTACTCATCTGCCTATTAGTTAACAAGGTTAATTTTAAACCCTATTTCTGATAGCTTCCCAAGATCTGGATAATCTTCTGATAGCTGTGACCAAAATTCCACATGGAGATTAGCACTTTTTTCTATGCTTGTTCTACATATATCTTAGTGGTTTTATATTGACAACTCATTTACCATTTCTGTTGTTCCCTCTTTTTAATTTCTTTGATTAGCATTTGTTTAGTGAGTTGATACTTTTAATTCATTCTCTATTATTCTTTTATACCTAAAAATGATAAATTACTCATCAAAAGCTGGACCTTCCATTTCAGTGTTGAGTAATTCTTGCATAGCTTATTACTTAGAAAGCATTTTATCAAGTAAGAATAAAGCATACATTATTCTAAGATAAGTATTATTTGGAAATCTCTAAAGGGCATAATAGTACATTCCTTTTATTGCCAATATTAATCTAATTATCTTTTCACTCTCGCCCTATTACCTCATTTCTTTTGAGAATTTTGTTGTCTTAGCAATCTATTTTATAACATGGATTTTAAATTTAAAATAAGAAAAAATAACTAGTTTTAATTTGCTAAATTGTTCTATGATAAATTAATTATTCTCCAATTAACATATTAATTTAACTATCATTTAACAGATTTTTATTTTTTAAATTGAGGTTAATGTATTTAAAGATAGAGAATACCTTTTTCTTAGATGCACATTCTTCTTTATTGCACAACCAGCTGTGATAATCTAAAAATCCTTCAAGTAAAATTTATATTGATTTATCAGAATAATAAAAAGATAAAAGCTTTGTGATATAGGGTAATTCAGTTAAGGGTTAACTTAAGACATCGTAAATATTTGTGTTTGTTAAAAGTATATCAATTCTGTATTGTCTTCTGAACATAGCAATACCTACTATAAGTGGTACTCCTATGATCCATATAGTTACACTAGATTCGAATTACTAATATTAAGCTAAGTATGCTAGAATTAGCATCAAGCTGGTCCATAAATTTACTATATGCTAAGTTGATATGATTTTAGCAATCCAATAATGATTATGATTTAAATTTAAATTGTAATACTCAAAGAGTAACACTGATCCAAAAGTTATTGCTACAATATGGAGGATCAAATAGTGATCGTCTTCAAGAAGCATTGTTAAAATAACTATAATACTTTTATATAGAAAAAACGAGAATTCTCCCCTTGATGTTAATTTAGAATTGCAGTCTTCTGACTTCATTCTACATTCAAAAAAGAGAAGTGAACTAATTCCAGAATAAATAAATAGAAAAAATGCAAAGAAAGCTCCAAGAAAGCATAATGTGACATGTGAACCAGCATAGCATTCTTAGTCAGGGAAATATTTCATATATAATAAATTATCTCCATTTTTTTCTTTACATTAGAAAACACTAATAAATAACTAGAAAAGAGGTAGGTAGAGTATAGTCGATAACAATTCTGTTACAATTCTCATTATAGACACTGGCCATTAGAGAATCCCTTTCTTTCTCTCCATTGAAAATATTATCAAAATTAACTAAAGAATCACAAAGAGCATAAAGCTAGATGCTAAATAAATAATCAATTCATAGTTTGCTAAATTTCCTTCGATCAAATTTGGATAAATTGTAGTAAATCCTATTGAATTAAAACAAAATTTTATTTCATTTTCATCAAAGCAAATAAATCTTTAAAATAATAAAGTAGGAGTATTTTTAAACATAACAAATTAAAATGAAAAAAAGGTAATAGAATTATTGAAGAGATTATGTTAAAAAGAGGTTATTTTACTTATAAATTTTGTTATAGGAGAAGTTGTTTTAGAATTTTTCCAAATGGTTTCTAATTGAGGAGAGAATTAAAAATTTAGAACTTAAATAGTTTCGATTATAATCAAAAGAGTGCGGACATGAAAAGAAATCCTTTCTCCATTTAATAATTCATACATTATACTATAAGTCATATTTTTAAAATTGTTGCCTAGTCTTGTAAGCCAAGAAAACTCATCATCAAAATTAACGCCTTGGTTTAACTTCGCGTCTTCCATTTCTAAATAATAGAAATCTTATAGAGTATCTTATCTATTTATAAATTAATATTAGGTGCAAACAATTTACAGTAAATCTTTTTATTCGATTTCGCTTTACTTTAATTAACAGATATAATTTAAATTCCTATTTATTTTCAACAATTAATCCTTTGATTTTTAAGGACTGCTTTTGGACTTTATTGTTAAATAATTCAAAAGTTTTTATTTTTTGTGTAAGCAACTATTTTTACTATAAGTTAATGAATGTTCTCAAATTTTTAAATGTTTTAAAAGTTGTAAGTATTACGACTATTAATTTTAGTTTAAATAACTCGAGATAAAAAGTAAACATAATTTTTGATAACGAGATATTAAAAACATACTAACTTATGATATTATTTTATTTAAAAGAATTTTGAATGATTAAATAATACTATATCATGTATTATTATATAGATCTAGGTAATCCCTAATAATTTATATTAGTAATTTATTTCAATTAAAGAGTGAGTCAAACCAAAAAATCGAAATACAAATTATAAGATCGTGTTAAAATAATAATAGATATTAATTCAAATAATACTTTTATTTAGGAATGTATTGGTTTTATCTATTAGGAAAGATTCATTATACAGGAGATTAAAATATTTTTCCTACATAATTTTAAATTTAAGGTATTTTCAAATTTTAATTACTTAAATCCTATTGAAGGATGGTTTTTTTTCAGTTCTAGACAGTATTAAAGATAAAAGGATAAAATAAATGAAAGAAGAGTAATTTCAATATCCTATAAGCTAAAATTATTTTAAAACGAATATAAAAATTATTTTAAAACAAATAATTCTCTAAATTGTATCTAAATATTACCTACTATTCATTAATACATCAACCATTTTACGATTTAATTCTTTAAGTAGCGTAATAATGTAATTTTTAGATCTTCATTCCTTTTATATATAGTTTATTTTTAATAAAAATATTTTGTTAGAAGGATTATGGTAATTATTATATTTGTCTTACTTCATTAATGAGAATAGAAAAAGTAAGTGAGTTTATAAATTAGAAATATGCTATAGAAAAGGCAATTAATAAGGTTAAGTTAATAATACTTTAATCTATTAATATACTATTATATATTTTATATTTTTGATTCCATTCTTTATATTAATATTAAATATAAAATTGCTACCTTAATAATTATTATCAAAATAATAAGTAGAAATACCAAATTATTATAATTATTACAAGATAAAATTGTAACAATGGATTAAAAATTACAATTATAAAAATCAATTCATAGCTCCATTCCATCTAATGAGTCTCGCAGAGGTGTTTTTTTAGAACATCAACTTACTATGAGAAGAAGTTCTTAATTTACATATGGTGAAATACCTGAAATTACATCCTTAACATAAAGACTCTCTAAGTTATCTACATCAAACAATAATACTCTCTCTAGGAATTCCAATTAGTAAGCATAATTAGGATTAAATAGGGAATCATTAGATAGGTTTTCTTTAACAAGATCTTCTATTATATCTTAAAGCTCCTAGCCTAAATTAAGGACTAGAGAATGGGATTATAAGAAAGAATATGAATCAATGTCTTAGTTTCTCGTATCATTATTAGATGAAAGGGATAAATACGAAGCATTTATAAATGGATAACAATTAGTTCATCTTAATAATGAAGTAGATACAGAAGTACTTAAATTAAAGTAACCTTCTAATCAGCATTAACGTTATTTATAAATACTTACAGATAGTTGCATACATCCTCAGAAAGCCATAAAAAACTAGATTTGAAATAGATTATATCAAGAGGGCATTAAAGCAGATTGATATTTTCTCAGATTCTATTGATCTCTTTACGTCTAAAGACTAAGAAAACAGACTATTTTAATAATTCAACATAGAATATTTCACTCCAAATACAGAGATATTTTGCTACAGTTAAGGCTAATTTAAATATTTAAATATTTGCCATTTTAATACTTCTACTTTATTAATTAAATAGATGAATTCGGTGAGAACTTTTATATAGTGCTTAAAGGTATAGATCTAAATTTTAATAAAATTTTATATGCTATTTAATTATTAAAATTTTCTAAATTTAAGGAAGAGTTGCTTGCCTTGCTCCTAATCAAGATTTAATAAACAATTAAGGTTCCCCTACTAACAAGGAATCTCCTCTACAAAGATAACCTACAAGATAAATGTAGTTAAAACGAAAAGATTCCATTTTAAAATTTTCAAATAGTAGTTCTGTTAAACATGATCCTCCACATTCACACAAACTAACTATTTCCGATATTTATCCCAACATGAATTTCATTAAAACTTATAAGTAAGGAGAATATTTTGGAGAAATTTCTCTTTTAACTAAATAGAAAAGGTAGAGATTTTTAATCATAAAATTATATTATTTTTAAATATTTTTTTAATTTACTCTAAAGGACTGCATCAATGGTAGCAGAAGACGATGTTTAATTATTAACTATAACTAAAAAAGGATTTAACTTACTCTTAGGAACAAAATAGTAATAAATCCTAAAAGAAAAAATGAAATTCTTAAAATAATTTGCTTTCTTAGATATACTCTCTAATGCAAGACTATTATCTCTTTTACATGATGTAAAAGAGATTACATATCCTGGCAACGGAACTATTATTTATAAAGAAGATGATTCTACAGATAATTTATATTTGATTAAATCTGGATTGGTGGAATTGTCTTACAAACAAACATAGAATTCTAATTACTAGGATGCTATATTGAATTTATTTAAAACACCAAAATCTATTAAATATTAAAGAGTTCCTCTGATCATTAAAGGTCCAAATACATATTTTGGTGAAGAAGATTTTCTCTTAAGTTAAAATAAAAGGACAAAATGTGCTCAAGTCATTTCTGAGGAAGCAGTAATATTAGTAGTTAATTTTAGGGTAATTTTTTTTTAAAGAGTTTATTTTAGTAACTAAAAAATAATTTATGTTTAATAATGAAAGAATCTCATGATAAATTTGAAATTCTTTGGTGGATAAATCATTCTTTCAGATATGTTTAATATAAAATCGAATTGGGAATGCTAAAGAATAGCTAATATAGAAGAAACTAAGTTAAAATGTACCAAAAAGAACATTTTTAATTAACTTTTTAAGAATAATAAAAGATAAAGTGAAGATAGAAATAATCGCTCGTCTATTAATTTTATTTCACTTAGTAAAAATGAACCTATTGATTGTTAACTTGAAAAAGTTTGTAATTCCCAAAGAGATCCAATAAGTTCAAAGAGGAATTCTCAATTTGGAATTAATGAAAGTAAATTCTATACTTTGTAGAAGAACATGATATTATTAGTATTTAAATTTTATAAACAGATATGTCAACTATTGCCAAAAAACAGAGTGTTTAAACTATACATAAATTTCTCTCAAATAACGGATCAACTAATAGTGGTTTTTAATAATATTAAAATGAGGAATAATCTAATAGAGAGGAAATGTCATCAAACTCTTCAAAACTGTAATTCAGTTCAGTTAAAAAGGCTAATAATTTATCTAATTAAAAGTATACTCATGAGAATATTTAGCTTTCACAATAATAATCAAATAATTTATTTAATAAAACAATTATTAATACTAATTCTTGTAACACAGATATAGAGCAAGAAGATAAGATTATATAGCATGATTAAACTGTTATTTAAGAAAAATCTCGAGATTATTTTAATCAAAATATTCTTTCAAATAAAAAAGTTAAAAAATCAATTCCTTTATTAAACCTTGATTCGAAAAAATTAAGCTCTCACAATAAATATTATCTTACAAGTTTAGATTCTGACTAGAGTAGATTATCAAATATCTTTTACCCTTAAACTCCTGGAAGTAATAAGATAAACACACAATCTATTACAAACAGAGGAAATCAGTCAGAGAGAAGTGCACTGGGAAGTTAATTTTAAAATAGAAAGCTTAGTGGTGACATTACACTAAGACATTTTCATTCAATAAAAGGATTTTAAAGCAATAATTTAATAAACAATCCATCTTTAAATAATTTCTCAGAGACTACTGCAAGATTAGGATTCAATGAAAATAAATCTAATTTATAAACAGGATATGTAAGAAATTAAATAATATTTTTCTAAATTTAAAAAAAATAAATGAAATTAATAAATATAGATGAATTGCTTTTAATAGGAATCAAGTAAATTAGATTAGCAGGATGAAATATTTGGTTTACTTAGATCGAATTTTGTGAATGATGCTCGGGATTTAGTTAAGTAAAAGTAAACTTTTTTAGATATCTTAAAGAGGAGGAAATAAATAGGAAATATTGATAATTTTAAAGGCGACTATTTCAAAATTCCTAAAAGTTTGATCAAGAAATGTATCTAATAAAAGTAAGTTTCATACAGGGAATTTTAGTAAATATCCTATTTTTATCCAAAAAATGTTGATTAGAAGAAAGCTCAATAATAGTAATAACCTGAATAAAATCCTAAAAAGTATGAAAAAGTGGTAAATAATTTAATGAAATTTGTGAAAAATACAGAAGATCAAGACAAGTAAGAACCTAGTTGATTTAAACTATTGTTATTAAATATTTCTTTAAATAAATAATTCTTATTTTCATAGTTTATTTAATATTTACATTATTCTAAAACAAATATAAAATAATATTCAAATAAGTCATACATAATACATTATTTTATTGAGCCAAATAAATTAAACTTGAAAAAAATGTTTAAAAGTAAATGAAAAGTATCTCATATAACGACCATTTACTTAAGTTAATATTCCCCCCTTATCAAATTGTTACTTTAATTGTATTTATTGATCATTATTTTTCAAAAAAATTATCTTCTTTAAATAACTCTCTAGAAATTTATTTATGGGATGATAATTCTACTTTATCATTAAATATTAATAAGGGAGATAATTTAGGGAAACATTACTTCATTTAGAGATAATTAAATAGAACATATAAGTATGTAAGAATACGAGAGGATAAGATTTAAATATAATTGGTAAATTTTATAGATTGAAGACTAATTAAAGTTGTTTATTTATTTTATAGCCAATTATAAACATTTAAAATCAGATTTAAATAATTTTTAGAATTTAAGGATGTTAATTATAAGAAGATTTGTTCGAACTCAGCAATATTTTGAGATGAAACTATCTATTTGAATATGGTTATTAATATATATAATGAGAAAATTGTTTATGTTTTTGATTTTGTATATGTCTAAGCATGATTTATTGCAATTTAAAACTGTTTATTATTAGTATTGAAAAATTGTTGATAATTAATAGAATGGTTTGTTAGTTGGTTGGTTGGTTGGTAGGAAATAAATTGAAAAGAAAATCATATCTAAGAGGAGTAGAATTAGATTGATCCATCTCTTGAAGAAGTCATTAATTCTTATGTAGTACTATTAAATCTACAGGTTATAATTTTATCTTACTAAGCACAAGAGATGTGACCAATTGTAGAAAATGTTTTTAATTCTAAAGCTTTTATTGATTTATCCCAGCTGGATGAGTAAAGTATTTAATTTTATTGGTCGTAATCAAGCCCAAAGATAGTATTTTAATGGTGATTATGAATTATTTTGTTATTTTGTTAATATCTAATATCCCATAGAATGATAGACTAATCATGTGATCCACTAGCAAGGAAGAATTGTTTATTATCTTTTAAAGAGGATAATCTAACTACATTTTGTGAGTGCCCTTTGAGAGAGAAAATATGTTTATTTTATCTATCATCATACACTAAAACATTTTTTGAGATTCCACAAGTAGAAAATACATTGAAATCTCTATTATATTCAACAGTCGCATTTTCTATATCATTTTTTATCCTTCTAACTATCTTTTAATGATGCATATCATATATTGTAATGTTAAATTAGCCAGAAGAAAGGACTTTATTTGAATGCTTCTTGAATCCACATAACCCATACACATTTTTATCTGGAGCAGGAATATATTCAGTAACTTTATTTAATTTTAATTCCCTTTCAAATTCTTATTCTTAAACTTAACTTTCATTATTTTATTGAAATAATTTAAAAACATGTACTCTCTTCCTTGATCCGCACATCAATAAATATCTGTTTTGATAATCTATGCTATCGCAGTCTTAGAATAATCTAAAAAACTCTTCTTATGAGGGAGCTTGAAATAAATTCTTATTATTTTTAATAATTCCATCAGTGGATTTCTCAAACTCTATTAATTTCCCTTATTTTGTGCAGGCTAAAACCCTATAAGCACCTATTTAATGCTATTCTGCTTTTCCATTATTCTCACTATTATGGCAATGTCCATTCATCTGTTATTTTTCATTTTAAGATTGATTTGGAATTTTAATCCCCTCTTCTAACTTTGAAAACAGACAATCATACACCCATAAATTACCAAGCTATATATTCTAAGTTTTAGTTAAGATATTTTGATCCTAGCTTCCATTATTTTCATAGCAATCTGCTATCGATTTCATTTCCTTTTTCTATAAATGATTTTAATATATTCCTTCCTATAATTCTTATTTCTTAATCATCTAACAATTTCTTTTATCGATTAATTATATTTGATCAAAAGATACAATTCAAAATTGCATGCTAATTAATCAATAAGTTTTTTTGGTAATCAATGAAGTTAAACAATATCTACTTGATATACTAATAAGCTCAAAATTAAATTATAGGATTATTAAGTTTGAAAGAATAATAAGATAAAATAACCAAAAGTATAAATAAATAATTTCAAATATTGTAATATTTAGGTTAATTAAGGTGTCATTGTTAATAACAATTTAATCCTATTGAAACATAAATTAAATTCTCATTAATTTAACTATTCATTGAGTTTATTAAATCTCTTACTTTGGCACAAAATATTAATGCTAAAACTCTAATTATTGTTAAGTTTGGTAAAATTAGAAATGATTAAAGAAATGTAAATGTAATTAATGCTATCCCTATTAATTAATGTTTGTTAAAAAACTAATCTCATATCCATAAACAAAGATAGATAGTTTTAAGATTTTATAGTATTTCATCAAATTTGATTTAAAAATCTACAAAAAGAAAAAATCAATAAGATCAAAACAAAAATTATGAAAAATATAGAGTTGTTTGACATAGAAGATTTACAGATAATTAATATAAAAATTGAGAATAGCTATTACTCAGATCAATCCGTTTGAATAAAAAACATGTAATGATAAAAGATCAATTTAAATAATTACATATTAAGCTATTTATACATATCAATCAAGAACCAGTGTCATTGTTACTCATTCTATGCCAGCCATTTCTATTGTTATTATCCTGTTCTAGATGACTTGTATTAAACCAGTTTCTAATAGGGAAAAATTTGACTGCATAATTCTATAAACGAGGAGGAGGATGATCACCATCTCTTGCCTATAGAGAAGCATATTCTCTATAGGAAAATATGATATAATTAACATAGTCTACAGCAAAATACTAAAGAATCATTATAATAAAGATTAATGGATTGAATAACGGGTTTGACTTTAAAGATTCAATAAAAGCTGGTATAAAGGAAACTAATAGAGATAAGTATCCAAATAAAGTGAAGGCAAATATAGCCATACTGAAGAGAGTGTATCTCTGAGCTAATAATAAATTCTTTAAAGTAGGTTTGAAAGTATAATAGAGTGCTGTTGCATAATATAATATTTGTAGTGAGTAGCACAAAATTGTCCAAACTAATAATCTATAGTATAAATTATTAACATTAGTATTACGATAAAAGACCATAAATATGATAATTAATAAGTCTGCTAATAATCTAATAGCACATGATAATCGGACAAACCAAAAGCTTGGGTTTTAAACCTTGTCAATATAGCTCTATTCCATCTTATTCTTCTTAAGATTTCGAAGTTCTTTCTTTTTGTAATTATTGTTTTTATTATCAATCAATTAATTGAATTAATTAATTAATTGGTTAATTTTCTTAGTAATTAAATCAATTATTAATTATATATCTAAAATGTGAGACTATCTTAAGCTTAATCTTATAATTTTCTCCCAAAAATACATCAAAGAAACCATTAGATAGATTAATTAAAATATTGTAAGCTATTCTAATGTAATTTATCAAGAACTTTTCAGAACCACATAAATAAATAATCAAAATTTTGAGTGTTAAGAAAATATTAAACGAAGATATTTAATCTATCTTAATGGTCTCATGCAATTTAATAAATTAAAGTATTTTTCAGCTGGAAATTTAAGTTAAAATAAAATTGTACTTTTCTCAAAATATTAAATTCTCTTTAAAGTTAATACTTTTCTAATTTGAAAAATCTGTAAAATTATGATTATGCCTTCAGTAAATGTAAATACTTGTGTGTATTAGTTAGTATTGTAAGGAAGTTAAGAAATAATACGAATAATATAAATACAAATTAACATCTATTTGAAACTTATTTATTCAATTTCTTCAAAGATTACCTTCCCAAGTATTTGGTTAGTTACTAGAAGCATTATTATTATTATTAGTATTGACGCTGCTATTGATATTCCTGCTGTTATTAATAGGAATGATAACTCTGCTAGTACTACTAATACCTTCGTCATTAGGAGAAGGAGGATGATTACCAGCATTCTTTTATAATCTAAGATAAATTCGATAGTTAGCCATGGTATAGTTAGCATAATCTATTGCAAAAACATTAAGACAAAGCCCAATACCAAATGTAAGAACAGCCATAAAACTTAATATGTCTGTACTCGTTTTTCCTAAATTAAAAATTTGATAAATATCTACCTATTGTTATTCCTATTTAGGGATTTGAGAGCCACCTAATAATAAGATAATTAAAACTATGATTATAATGAGTATAGAGACAACTATTGCTAACACAACGAATAGAATGTAAGAAAATTTCTTATAGATGTAGAGGTGTTTTAGCGTTGGATTTATTCCACAAATAATTCCAATTACATTATGAGTGAAGTGGGCTAGATAAAATATCATAAAGAAGCTTGGTTGATAAAAAGTTAAAGCTTTAATATCGCCCAGTATCTTTAAAATACTTGTAATTATCATAAAGTAGATTTTATCATCTTGCTAGCCCTGACTCTGATTTCTTTACATTAACTCTTTTTAATTTTCTTTTTTTTTTGTTGGATATTTAATTGTATTATTTACTATTTATTATTTATTTAATTTTTTTCAAGGTTAATTTTCTGATATTGTATCTTTTAATTAATATAAAAAATGATTAATTAAATTACATTCAATAATTTGGGTGAGTAACTCAAAGTATGCAGACTTTTAATTTAATTTTGAATAAAATTAAAATCCTCAAGTTTAAAGGTAAAATTCTATCTGAGGACTGATTTTTATCTTATGAACTTTTTGCTATTACATTTTATGTTGTTTTAGATAGATTTAATTAATATGCTTTTCTTTATATATTCAATTAAAAACAATGATTTAGAAAAGTACTTAAATTTTTTATTTTTTAATCTAGTAAATATTTAACTTTCTCCTATTTTGTAAGAAAATTTACTGTATTTAGCAAGGAATTATTTTTTTTGTATAAAATTAATATTTGTATCTTTGAAAGAAAAAAACAAAAATTATCTTTAATTTTGTTATGTATACCCCCTGATTTACTAAACTACTTATTTGAGTAAGATAGATACACAATTATTAAAAAGCCTTAAATCTATTAATTAGATTTGTTGCTATTATCTTGAATAACCATATTTCATATTTATTATAAACTTCATTCAATTTATTAATGAAATTTTAATTGTGTGAGTTTTATCTTCAATTAACTCTTTTAACTATAAAATATGATTCTTTATGTTTGTTTTACTTTAAACTAAATATTAATTTATCTTATTTATTTTTTACTAAACAAATATTGATTAAATAGAATACAAAAAATATTTTTATAATATAAGAAAGCTTTCTAAATATATTTAAATTCTGATTCTACTATCAGCAAAATTTTATTTATTTGATATTTTTATAAAACTCTCTCTCCCATTGATGATATTTTTAGAAATTAAGTATATAATTTTTTTATCATAATTTCATAATTATTTGAATGGTAAAATTGAAATCTTATTGAAACTTATTATTTGATTCAACATTTTTTGGGTAAACCTTGATTTTATAACAATGAATAGCTAAATATTCAATTTATAATAAGTTAAATTAGGTAATTTGTTAAATAAATTGTAACATGATGAAATATTGAAAGTAATATATGAAATAATGAGTGTTGAATATTTCGGAAATATATGAAAACTACTAAAAAATTAATCAAATGTAAACGAGAAGAATCTATTTAAAAGTATTAAAATTGTTGATAATTCCTTATTTATAGTTATTTTTTAATAAAACTATCAAATATTTAGAAAAACTATGGTAAGATTTATAGTTTAGTGAAAAAAACACATATTTAATCATTTTAAAAATAAAAAAAGGTATAAAAATAAAATTTGGTTAATATTTAAATGAGTTCTTTTATTTCCTTAGCCAAATAAACCTCAATCATACATAGATCATAATATTAATTTGATTTTTAAACTGTATCACTTTGAAAGTAATTAATTAAATATAGTTTTATTTTATTTATTTATTTTATCCCTAATTATTTTAGAAGATTTGTATTTTACTATTTTAATAGAATTTTAAGTTTCTTTCTTTTAATAATATGAAAAAGGAAGGAAGAGAACTTTATTTTCCAATTAACATTTAATTATCAAAATTAATTAATTAAATTTAATAATACTTAATTAGGTTGATTGATTATAAATTAGTGATTCATTCTGCCCTAATATTTTCCTCTCTATTTATATCTGCATTTATGACAGAATTTATATCAGTATTATACTTTTTGAGTTTATTGGCTTGAAAAGAATTAAATTTTGGTTTTAATAAAAAATGATTTTAAATTAAACAAAAAAGAAAATTAATATCTATAGTTAATTAATAAAATTTAAATGTTTTGATAAAGCTAAGTTGAAGAATTTAATATTATTTTACTACAAAAATGTATATATCCTAAATTATACTCAATTCATTATTTACTATATAGATATATTTTGAAAAATTCAAAGTCTATTTATGAAAGGGACATCATTTTCAAGTACTTCATGTTAGTGATCGGATAAAGTATTAACTAAGAAATAAGGAACATAACCACCAATATCAAATTGGAAATAGGCTTCAAATTAGGTTTAGTTATCAGCAAGCTTCTTAAGGAAAATTCCATAAATTCCATTAATACGGATAGCAGAGGTGTCAATAGGGACATTGTGATAATCATTAATAGTGGTTCTGGTAATGAGTACTTCATCTTCAGTTAACTACTTTTTATTCTAAATGGTTAAATGTTCTCTAGAACTTGCAAAGATATTTCCTTCACCTTTATAGAGGGTAACTAAAGAGTTTTCATCAATCTTTTCAATCAACTTTTAACTTCCACACTATGAGTTTCTGGTAAATTCAGTGTTATCAAAGACTTCACTATAATATTTTACAGCCTTTTCAAAGGGGGCAGGAATAACACCTACGACTTTTTTAAGATAAATCTTATTTTATTTGTATTCAGTAGTGAACAAATTCAAATATTTTCCTTGAATACGTTGACTCCATCCTTAATTTATTTCTCTAATTTTAAGAATTTCTTCGACAGTTGAAGAGATTTAATTAGAATAATTCTTTTATTAATCTTAGAAATTATTCTCCTTGGCATAGATGCAAGAAATACACAATGCAATTAAGATAGCAGCTGAAATTTTTATCATTTTTATTATAGAGTTTGTTTATTTTATTATTTATTTTGTTTTAGATTAATTTAATTATTTGATTTACACAATTCAATCGGTCTTACCTTTTTAAAGGGGATTTTGGAAAAGTAGAAAGTTTCTATTTCATTGTCTCTTGAGCTAATTATTATATTTGATCAGAATTATGATGTAATTACTTAAATTTTTTTTATTTCCTAATAATTTTTGATCAAATTATTTATTTGTTACTTACATTTATAATTAATTTCTGTCATAATAAATAGAAAATAATGATAATTATTTAAATTTAGGAAATTCATTATCTATTTCTTTTCCCCTTCTTATATTATTATAAAAACAACTCAAAATGACTATTAATAAAAGTATTCATCATCTTTATCAAAGGTTACAAAATTTTAATTAAAAATATGAAGATATTTAAAATAAAATCGAGCACTCCTTCCCTCCTTAGCTAATATTTTTCTAGAAAAAAGTATTAAGTTAAAAAACAATTTATTTATAGAAGATAGATATTTTTTGAATAAAAAGAATAATACCATTTTGAGTATATTAATAATCACATATTTTTGAGAGAATTTATAAATTTTATTAAACATCCTATTTACAATTATGAATAGTATTTAACATAGAATTCATATACTAATTTTATCTTAAATTTATTAATAGTTTTCCTATGTCTATTTAATTTTACTTATCTAAAGGTAATCGTAAATTATAATAAGCCCAATTAATAAAACAATTAATATTGCACTTATTTCTGCAGGATGATTTTGTACAAAATAGTAGCTGCTAAACCCACTAATAGTGGCAAATGTATTAAAAGAGCAAGAAAATAGGCCATAACCCATTCCTCTTTAGAACCATTAATTGTACCAATAAATAATTGAATTGATAGCCATAAAGGAACAATAATACTGCAATCCAATTCCAAATAAGAATAGATAAACTATAATATTTATTAATAATCTGTTTTGTACAAAATATATCAGATTTAAAAATATAATTAATATAGTCAATCCTATTATACAGTACCAAAGCAGATAAAATTTAAATTTTTTTTTAATGTTATCCATTCTTTTACCTATAAAGAAAAGAAAGATGATACTTGATATTTAAGTGAATCCTAATTGTTAATAAAAATGTTAAATTATTTCATTTAATCAACTTTTAATATGTATTTATTTACCTTTTGTTGAAAAATTGATTTCAAGAGCAAGTTCAGAATTTACAATACTTACCATACTTTAAATTAGAGTATTACTTTAAAAAAAAAGGCAAGAAAATCCTATAAGTGCACCTCCAAGCAAGCATTAAAAAGAAAAATGTTTGTGGCTTACTATAATAAATTTTACTGACTTTATGAAACCTAATTTTTATTAAGGAACTATTCTAGCACACAAGAAACTTTAGTCTAGTATTTCTTCATTTCTTTCTTTCTTTTTATTCTTATAGCTAACAAAAAGCATCATCAAAAAGGATATACTATTTTAAATAAGATACTATGAATAAAATATTGCTTGGTGATTTTAAATTGACTGCTTTGTCCCAGGGCTGCTTTCATAAATAAGGAAATAAATATATGGCAGCAATCTAGGAATATTGTATCCAAGTATGGAATGAACTGCAAAATATTGAGATTCACATTGAAACATATTTGAGTATTCATATATTAAATTAAAGGTTGAGTTTTATAAACCTTCACTTGAGATATAATAAAAGATCCTAGATATTATATATAATTCGTTTAATCCAGAGACATAGTATAAGTAGAGCATGATAGTTGAAATTAACATTAGTATTGAAGTTAAATTTAACAAGTATTTAATAGAAATAAAATCACTAATATAGCCAAGTATTAATGGAGTGAAGAAACAATTAGGTATATTACACAATAATTCAATCATGCTGAAATTTAAGGTAGATTTATTGTTGTTACCATCTTAAGGGTAGATGTCAAAATCAAGCTAAACTGCTCTGTCCGCATTAAGATAGTTTATAAATGTCATAGAGAGAGATAATATGATTAAGAAGGAAAATTTATATTATTCAATACTTTTTTTATCTCTAAACCGTGGTCCATTTAGTGGGCAATCACTCAAGTTTATCATTTTCAAACTTATTATCTATCTACTTTTAAGAATAAGGAATATATAAAAACTGATTAGCAATCACTTAATAATAAAAAACTCAACAAAATACATAAAGATTGAATAATAATATTTAATATACGTCACACAAAATTGAATAAGCTATTTAATTTATTATTCAATAGGTATATTTATTGCAAATTACGTTATTAAATGACTCAAAATTGATTATTAGAATTTTTTTGTAAAATAAATTCTCCTATAATTTTAAATCTCTGAATTAGATTAGTTTAATAATAAAATAGAGATAACTTAATAAACTTATAATCTTATTATACCTTAGCACATTATAAAGAGAAGTAAAGTCATCAAAATTAAAAGAAGAATTGAATTAAATATTATTGAATATTTATTAATAAATAGTCAGTATCATCTAAATTTTTCAATTTTTGTGTATTAGAATAAAGTAATGAATGAATCAATTAATGAATTAATGATTGATTTAATAAATAGATTTTAATAGAAATAGATATTCACAAAATAAAATAAATTTTGGATTAATTTTTGTTAAGGAGAGTGGTGGTAGATAAATAAATTTGTTAAGATTATTGATAGTTAGAATATAATTTATTCCATATATTATTTGTTATAGTTTCATTAGTAATTTTATTGATTGGTTATTAAATAATTGTCCTATTAGAAATTCTATTTTCATTTACTTTTTTGAACATTAAAACTAGGATATCCTTCAGATTTAGGAGGAGTAGAAATATCATAAGAAGAAGAATTTGAGCAATAACCTTAATCAATAAACTTTTTATATTGAAAATGATAGAATAGAAAACCAAAAAATAAGGATATGATAAATAAGCCTAGTGAAAAATTAAATATGTTTTCATAGCTGAGATAATATAATTAATACTAAGAGATTATATTAATGAAATTATAGCAGCAAGAGAATATTCCAAATCCGAGACCTCTAGAAAGATATCCACTTTTTTAATAGATTGTTCCCATTATTGTCATAAAATTACAATAATAGCAAATTCCTAAGAGACTAGCAAATACAATTAAGAAAGCTAATATTACTACATAATTGCTTATCCATCTCATAATCTGCAATAGTCCATATAAAATTGATATAACTATAAAACAACTTTGGAAGATTTTTAGTTTAAATTTCTCATCAGATTTGTCTACTCTTCTTCCAAATGGGTAGAGGAATAGTCCACTGGAAATCTAACAAACTATATATTATTTATTCAATAAAGGATTAGCACTAAAAATAGTATTTATTTTATAGAAGAATGTAAACAAAATAGTATTAAAAATTACCTTTGGAGAATAAATATGGTTAATAAGTATAGTTGAAGTCCTTGATTTATAAAACACTAGCAAAGAATTTGAATTGCATTAAAACAGAGCTAATCCCAACTAAGATAGCACTGAAGAAGAATTGCTTCATTAGTGGTTTATTTTATAGAATTATTTTTTTTATAGCTTCGTATAAAGTAGGCTTTTAAGCTGGAGAGAGTCTAACCATATAATACCTCATATCAAGTAATTGCTCTTCTAATTCTTTATTATGATTCTTTCTCACTACATAAAGTAACAAAGAAGAAGATATAACTGTTAATGAGATATACAAATAAGCATAGTTATCCTTGTATTCCATTATTACCTCCTTATAATGAGAGTTAGGTTAGCTTAAATAAAAATTAGAAATTATAGGAATCGTTCTTGGTATACAGTAGCCGAATATTGTGAATACGGAGTAATAAACTGTTTATTATTTAGTAATGCAAGAGTACTCATAAAGTAAATTGAAGCAAGCATTTTAAATCCCTTCATTAGCCATCTGCCAAAGGATTTAAGTCAATAAATATAGCTCTAGATCACCCTTAATAATAAATAATGAAAGTGTTAAATTAGAGAGGAAATTAACTCCAAGAGTAATCATCAAGAGATATCCAATAGAAATATAATCACTTAGATAACCTAGGAATAAAGGTATGATGATGTTAGGTATATTGCAAAATAATTAGAATGAATCAATATCTATTGTTGAGTCTACTTTGTTAATTAATTCATCGCTTATATAAGATAGAATCTAACTTTAATCAACAATGATAAAGTTAATCAATAGAAATGCAGCTGAAATTGCTATTAAAAATTATTTTCCTCTTATTTCCATAAGCTTTTTATTTTATATAAGTGGGCCACTTGTAATATAACCATTGATATTGAGTAACTACTTAGTGGATAGAACTGATGACTTTATTCTTCTTAAAACTGTTATAGATTAATTCCTCTAGTTCTTCCTCTTTTTCATAACTATTTATATTAAATTTTCTTACTCGCTTATTTATTTAGATAATTTTTTTGCTTTGAAATAGCTAATGCAAATGGAAATGATAGATTAAATTATCTTATAAATTCATTGTGGTACTTTTTTCTTTTCAGTAATTCCTATTTTCAATACCAATAACTGTATATATAGTGATTGATCAAAAACAGATGAGAGAGAGAGGTAGAAAGTGAAGTGAAGTGGAAATATTCTTCCTGCCATTTTCATCATTCCCATTTTTTTTTTTTGATTAACTAAATAGCCTTCATCTTGAGTTTTTATTGTGAATATCCCCTAAAATTGTAATAATTATAAGTATTATCTCCTTTTTCATTTATCAAAGTAATATATTTTATTCTATTTATTTTTCTCTTCTTTTTTTTCATTTGTTTCATTTATTCATTTTTTATGGTTTTTTAGAATACATTTTGATTTTTATGAATTATTAAAGATAATTTATTTAATTTTAGTTTGTTTTCTGATAAGAAAAGGAGCGGGATAACAGTCTTACTCATTAAATCACAGTATAAAGAGTGCTTTAATTTAAAGATAGTACTTAAGAATTTATTGTACATTTCTTACTAAATTTACAGAAAGTTAAAAAAAAAAAGATTTATTATCTATGTCGCAAAAAGCTACTAATTTTATTGGTTTTAATGATAAAAATATTTATTATCAAATTAATATTATTCTTTCTTATTTTTTTAAATAAAATTTATCAAAAATTCTGTATTTTTTTGATAATGATTCAGCAGGTATTGGTTAATCTTATGAACTGTATGTGATAGTATAAGATAAGGAATCATCTAATTTATTAATTTAACAAAAGGGAAATTTACTCATTTAACAAATATTGGATTTAATTTCATCAACAATAGGCTGCTTGAAAATTCAGATGTGTGGAAAGGATGAAATGCAATAGAAAAGGAATTAATTTATTATCTATTTATCATTAATTCATCTATTTTATGATTAAATTTATATTAATTAAATCATATAGATCTGATTGTAAATTTTGTAGAATGATTATTTTTAAATGGTAAAAAAATTCGGGATTAAATAAATAATATGGGAAAAAAGCAATGTTTATTTTTTAACAAGGAGATTGCTTCTTATTAGGAGAGTTAATGGCTTTCTCATCTTTCTCATTGAAAATACATTATTTATCTTTATGATAGTTTTATTATTTACTTGTATTCGTGTTGATTTATTCATTCTTTTATTGATTTATGAATTTAAAGCTAGCAACTATTCTATCAAATCATCAGAGTTCATAAAATTTATATGCAGGTAAATAATAGAAAAGGAAAACATATTTTCAAAAACAAAACAAAAGTTAAAAAAAAAAGAAATATTTCACAAAAAAAAGCGAGTAAATTACATACAAAAGCAAAAAAAGGTAAAAAGAGATGGAAGCAAGAATGACTAAGAGACTCCAAAAAGATTTGGAGGCCATGCAAAAAAATTATAAGGATTAATTTCACGTTTCTTTGCCCAACAATGACTTGAAGCTCTGGCACGTTGAATTCACAGCTGCTCAAGGCACCATTTTCCAAGGCGAAAAGTTCAAGTATGATTACAATCACAATTATTCTTTATCTATTCATCTTTTCATCGAGCAAGATTAATTTCTCCACAGCAAATTTTGGGATTATTTATTAGTACGAATATTAACTTTCTTTTTCTCTTTCTAAAAAAATAGATTGTAATTCAAGTTCTCTCCTGAATATGTAAATTCTTATTGGAATTCTCTAAAAACATTTTATTTATTTAATT
Organism: Tetrahymena borealis; assembly: GCA_000260095.1. Classification (NCBI taxonomy): domain Eukaryota; phylum Ciliophora; class Oligohymenophorea; order Hymenostomatida; family Tetrahymenidae; genus Tetrahymena; species Tetrahymena borealis. The sequence goes on along the minus strand of JH651258.1, from coordinate 15,803 downwards.
TTTTATCTATTGAAACAGCCCATTGAATCTCCAGAGGTGAATAATTTGATTTATTTTAGTTTAGCTAGGATATTTATAGAAGTAGTGATTCTTGAAGCATTTATCAAGAAACACTAGCATGATATCAAATGAAAGTTAGTTGCTACTCTCATCTCTAAATCTTTTTATTAAATATTATTGATATTAGGTTATTTTCATTGGTAAAATCCCTGACCATGAACATATTTATTCAAATGGATTTATCTGCTTGTCAATTTTATATGATGGTAAGAACTTCGTTTAATTTTCCTTTAATAAATCCTTTTATTCTAAAGAAAATTTCGCTAAAATGAGCATCTGTAATAATGCCCATTTTATTGCTTTAAATGATAATTTTAAGTTGCTAGACATTTATTTAATTTTTATTATAAAAGAATGGAGTGCTGCCTTGACTGTTTCTTCTGTTTGCTTATCTATTTTATCTATGCTTTCTTCAGCTACTAAAAAGGTAATTTCACCAACTAAAACAGCTTATAAATACACCACATTTGATAATATTCCCTCTAATTATTTAAAATTATTCCTTTCTATACTTAACAATTCTCTTCACATTTAAACAGGGAAGACCCTTTAATGATGCTGAATTCTGTAAGAGATCTCAAGGTAGAGGTCCTAAGGCTTTCTTATGGTAATACACTTTATAGCGCCCTTTTATATATGATTTTTAAATTTCCACAAATTAATAAGTGTTCGAGAATATTGAACGAAATATCTTTTAATAGATGTTTATAAGTGTGTTTTAATAATAGACGATATTATAGTTAACAAGCAATATTTCAAGCAAATTATCGCATCTCGAAAGTTTAAATTAGCTTTTAATTGATAACAAAAATAACTCAGCAGAATAATTCGATTGATTTTGAATTTAAGAAATTTAAAAAAAATATAATGATTCCTCAAAAGAGTTTCATTAAAAATATGCGTTGCTGGATCAAAAAATATTAGCCATTCTAAATTATTCAACTTTTTTGTCTGAATTAAAATCTGATTAAAAATGAAATAATTGGAAATTTAAAATATTAAAAAATTTATTTTTTAAAAATCCTATAGGAGTTATGATGATGAAAAGTGCTGAAGAATTTAATTAAGATTATATATAAATAAATAAACTCATAAATCTATAAACACTCTAAAATATTAATGAAAGTATAAAGCCAAAATAGATAAATAATAAGGCGAAGTATGTGAATATAGAGAGATATTTAATAGCCATAAATTATTCTAATGCAGTGGAATTGAACCAATAAATATTGACTTATTGAAATAATAAAACTTATATCGCTTTAAGCAAGCAGTAACAACAATTTCTGTTCTTCTCATCCTTCCTTTTTAATCCACTAATATATAAAGAATAGATTTTACTGCTTAGGAATAATGAATCGAATTTTAATAATGATTAATATTATGAATTTATATAAATTAATATATTGCTATATAGTTAAAATGATATCTATATACTAGTATACTCTGTATCTACTTCTTTCAACTTTTTTATTCTCTCATGCACTTACACTTATACTCTCTAATCAAAAATTCATTTATTCACTTTCAATCAATTATTATTCATTTAAAACTCTTATTATTTAAGTATCCTCAATAAAATTTATAAAAAAAAACTAAATATTAAGTTTTATTCTAAATTAATTGTTGGCTGATTATACTATCTTCAAAGGTAATTAGAATAATAGTATTATCATTATTTCTTTCTTCTATATTTTTATATCTTTGGAAAAAAATCAAACAGTTTTTTTGATAAAAATATGATAAATTATAAATTTCATGTAGTATATTTATTTTAAATTAAAAGAGAATAATAAAAAATACTTTAATTAACTTTCTGTAACCATTTTAGGCATTTTAGGGGGATCTAATTGTCTAAATTAGTTAATTCTCTTGATTGTGATAGGAAAAGAGGTAAAATTTTAATTTGTGTATTTTCTTTTGTTACTTATATTTGAGTTTAATAATTTTATTACTGAAATAGGCAAAGATAATTAAAATTTATTCTGAGAAAGTAAACAAATTTTATACATTGCTTTATACATTATAGAATAAATCTTAGAAATTCAGATTGATAAATCATTTATTGTCATATAATTAAGACTCTTAAATTTAATTAAATTTTTTTTCAGCTTCTCGAAATTTATACTATTTCAAATCTAATGGTTTTAATATTAAATCATTTCTTGAGTGCTTGAATTATCTAGTAAATTTAGTTCACTCATTATTTTTTTACATAATTGAGTGAAGATTTTCTATAATTTTTTTATGAATAATAAGAAATCAATAAACCAAATTGATATGGGTTTGAAGATTCAGAAATGTATATTAAATTAAATCAATAGATCAATTAGATTCAAGATTAAAAGAAATCTATTCAAACAAGTAAGAGGTTGCTTGCTATATGCTCTGAAATTAAAACTAAAATAGGCTAAATTACTTCATTTATTTTAATTATTTTAGATCTATATATTATTTTATTGTAATAATTCTTGGTTTGCTCATTCATGCATTAATAATAATAATAATGCCCACTGTACACTGTACGTGCATGTGTGTGCTTATAATATAATCAAAAATCTTAATTTTAAACAAATTATTTTTCACACACTTTCTTAAAATTTTACAGTATTTTAATCAAATCATTTAATTTTAACTCATTCTTGATAGCATGAATAATCTTAGAAATATTTTTGATGCATTTATTTGTACTTAAATGAATGATTGTATGTGCTTTTGTTGATATATAATAAGAAATGAATAAACTAAATAGAAATAGAGCTTGAAGATTTTGAAAAAATTCTTAGATATAAAATCAATCAATCAAATTTTTGATTAAAAGAAATTTTAATAGAAAAAAATCTTTATTTTTTTTTGATTTAGGTAACTTGATAAAGTAGTAAGGAATAAATTCAAAAAATTAGTGACAATGGAATTTGATATTATAAATGATTTAATTTCTGATACTATTGGCAGATTTTTCTCAAATGAAAGCCAAGTATCAGTTATAGATGATTTTAGGGGGTTATTTTCATCATCCATGAGAAAAACATCTGGATCTACTGGGATGGGAGCTAATACTTCTTAGTCTTAATCAAGCTCTTTAACTTAATTACCCTCAAGAAACATAGAAACATCGCCATACATATCTTCAACTTAAAATTAACCAACTTCTATTTAAGCTTAATCTTCATCAAGAACATATAGTTCAACATCAAGTTCTTCAACATTGAATACATCAACAGCTAGCAGCCAATCACTCGCTTAAAACAATTCAATATAGTCTTAATAAGCAAATGCAGGAGAAAGATTCACACCTGTTGTGCAAAATAATAATTTATTCGATTAAAGCAGATAACCTCTTACTCCCGAACTTTGGATTCAAAGAGAAGGACCAAATAAATTAAGAGAAGCATAATAAAGATTATCATTAAATTTATCAAGAGTATCTAGAAGCGATTTAGAGGCTATGACATTAGACCAGCTGACTAACGAAAAGAAGAGAGTTAAATAAGAATTAAAGATGTATGATGCCTCATTTCAGGCTCATTTCAATCGTTTTCCAGTAATATTAGAATTTATATCAGGCGAAAATGAAAGCTAATAATATTTTATGAAATAATTATAAATAGTAAAAGCAAGAGAAAGAACCTCTGCGTCCTCTCTACATTGTAATATTTTAATTTTAAAATAATTAGTTAATTTAATTTGTAATTTTAAAAACATCATCATGTATTTATATACAAATACACAATTAAACCTTCCTTAATTAATTAATTTTTAAATGAATGGATAAATAGTATTATAAAAAGCTCAAGTAATTCATGTCATAGAGAGGCTAGGCCGGTAGTATAAATGATGATAACGATGATGATAATAGTAGATAAAGAGGTTAATAATAAATATAACCACAATAATCGCGTACATAAAATGGAAATCAAATTATAAGTTCAACAAATCCTGCCTCATCAAATAATCCATAGTAAACAGCTGTTATTAGGTAAATAGAAGATTTGAAGAGAATAAGAGCAGATTTAAGAGATAAACTTCATAATTATCAATCTGAATTCTTCAAAAATCATAATCGCAGAATAAGATATCATAGAGATATATAGCCTGTGGAAAATGAATATAGATAATATAAGGATACAAAGTAAGAATTATTAAGACTTGAAGCCCTTCTATAGAGATAATGAGGAGGATTCATAAGAAATTAATTTGGTCTCTCTAAAGAGTATCATGTATATATATAAAAAGAATGGAATAATCGAAGGAGAATTATTTCAATAACAAAATATATTATTTAATTAATTAATTATTAGCAGATTTTTAAAAATAATTTTACAAGAATCATATAAATTCCAAATAATCTTTTAATTATCAATTGGTTGGTACTTATCTCATTTATTTATCTAGTTACAATATATCTGTATATTTACCTCAAATATATTTGAGGAAATATCTTCATATCATCTCTCAGTCAATTTGTAGAAAATAAATTTAATTTATCAAATTAAAAATCATAAAATAAACACATTAATTTTTAAATTAGAATTACTATCAAATAGTATTTTTATTTATTATTGTAATATCAGTCTGCAAGATATATTAATTTATTGATGACATTCTTCTAATACATCTTCTATCTAAACTTTACAAATAGATTTTTATAGTTCAATTTATCTTTACTAAATAAATTAACTAAAGACTTCATTAAATTAACTTAGAATTATAAATAATATTGATTGATAATGGCCTAATTTTACTATTAAGAATTGTAATTCAATTCTAATATTTGTTACAAGAATGTATGTAATCATGATTACGAATAAATATAGATAAAACTAATAATAATTATTAAGTTTATTTAATAAGAATTTATGAAAAAATAAAATATTTTAATTAAGTAAATACAATTATTTTGAAAAATATTACAATACAAATAGTTATAAAAAACCAGATGTTATGAAAGGAATAATTAGATAGAATATTCAATCTTTTTTTTCTGGGTAGAGGAGATTTTATGCTCTTTATATGATTGCCTAAAATTAATTTTCTGTTATAAGTAGTGTTTAAATAATTGTTCTCTAACTTTTAACTTTTTAGTGGATCTAATGAATTTTTATGCAATCTTCATCTGAAACAGCAAGGGAAAACCTCTTTTCATAATAATCTCTTCTCATAAAATCAGATTTACTTTTAAAGAAAGCTGGCAATTAGATTCTAAATTTTTACTCAAATGCCTTTGCTTGTGCAATATAAGAGGCATAATTCTTTTCTTTTACGACTTCCATATCTTTTTCAATGAGAAGTTCCTCTTAAAGATTTTATTATATTGAATTATATCTCTTTAAGATGTCCTTAATAATTTATTTAGTTAGAAGGAGAAGAGCTGCAATAAATCTCTCACTTTTAGTTGCATCAAGCATTTCCTTCACAGCTATTACTTCATTTATTTTAAGGAAAGATATCTAGTAATTTGACATCAACATACGGAAGTGATGAATTTCCTTATCCTTAAAAAAATCTGGTACTTTTATTTGGAAATTTTTTTCAAAATCTAATATTTAATTCAAGTAATCTTCAAAAGTTGTCTATTGCTAAACTTGACTCATTTCTATCTTTTTATTACTAAATTAAATACTTGGTTTGTCTTATTTTTAATATATTTCATTTTCGCTAACATTCTAATTAGGAGGAGAAGCACTGTCAGGATCTGGATGTAAATTCTATTCTATTTATATTTAATTCTCCCTAATGATTGACAGGAAATTTTTGATAGAATTTGTGTAATTATTCTTCATTTCTTCTAAATATTTTTTAGAGCTTTCGATTATCTTGGGGTATTATTATTCTATAGGTTAGTCTTTATTCTTAGGAAGTAATTCACACCAATTCTTATACTTAAAAGTTAAATGTTATAATACATTCCCATTTTTTAAACAACTGTCTTTTAATTCTTGTATATTAGCTATTAATATTGCTTTTCCATCAAATGATTTGAGTTATTTTTATATTTATTTTTAAGACATTTTATTTGCTTCTATTAGTAATTGCTAATTTAAAATGTTATATATAGCTTTTCAAAATATTTTTTATCAATTAATTTTTTTTAATAAAGAATTATTTCTTTTTAATATCTTTTCAATCCTTCTTTTTTATTCTTTATTTCTCATTTTTCAATTATTAGAATGATTTTTTATTATTTTCATCAACTTTATAATTTTAAAGCATCTTATTGATTTAATTAATCCCTTATTTAATTCTAACGAATTATATTTCTCATAGAATATAGAAAATAATTGCAAAGATAAATTTAAGAATATTCAAAACTTATTAAATATCACCTTTCTTATGAAAATATAGGTAGAATAAATATATTGACTAGGCATTACAAGATATAGCATAATAATAAATGAATTGAAAAAGAACATTTTAAACAATTTAAAATTTATTTATAAAAAAGTATAAATAAATAATTAGTAAAAGGATTTAATTTTTAAAAAATTATGCAGGTAAATATTAAAATAAAAGGACATTAGAATTTAATATGAAATTAACAAATAGATGCAATTACATCAAATAGTTTGAATGTTAGTAAAATCCAATTTATTAGAGTCTTTGAAATTCCAAATTTTAACTGTTTAATCCATTGATCCTGTTGCCAATAAACTATTCCCTTTGCAGAATGTCAAAGTATAGATTTTATTTTTGTGATCTGTATTTTTTTTAATTTTTTTAAATACTTCTTATTTTTCTGATTTGTCTTCAACATTCTAATCATATTTATAAATATAAAAGGAATTATCATAGCAAGATAAACTTAAAACGGAGCCATCATTTGAGATATCCATATCTGAGACACTATTATTATATCTTCCTAAAGTCTGTACGTGAAATTTATTTTCTATATTGTAAACATAGCAGTATATATGAAAGTATCCTATAACTAAAAATCTACTGTCTATGGAAAATTTTAAATTATCAATATAATAAGGATATTCATTATCAAATAATGTGAATAACAAAGAGAATAAGGGTTTTTAGTTTTCCCTTTCTTAACTATCGTATATGTAGGTAATGCAGTTATTAGATCCTACAGCTAGATACTTTTAGTTTGGAGAAAAAGCAACTGAACGAATAGGAGTATTATCATAAATTTTTTTGAAAAGGGATAAGTTATTATATGTTTAATCACCATTAGAAGTAAAAATCTTACATCCTTAGTCTTAACAAGCAGCTGCTATGTAAGCATTGGTTTTTGGATAAATATCTATTGACAGTATTTCTTATTTATCTCCTTCAGAGGGAATAACTAAACCAGGAGTAATTGTCATCTATTCAATTGACCACATTCTTATAGTTCCATCACTACATGCAGTAACAAAGTGCCTGTTATCTTACATAAATTTAATTCTATTAATTGTGAATTTCTTAGGAGAATTCAAATGGATTGTTGAAATAAGCTCATAATTTGGAACCAATTAACTATCTTAAATAGTGGGGCAGTTCCATAATTTCATATAAGCGTCTCTACAAGATGAAATTAAATAGTTTCCATCACCTGAAATGGCAGAGGCAACTACACATTAGTTATGGCCTTAAATTTTTGTATCAATCTCATACCCTTTTTCTAAATCCCAAACATTTAATTTTTAGTCAAAAGAAGAAAGTAATATCTTAGAGTTTTAAGGATGGAAGCAAATACAGCTATTTTCACTCTTTTCGCCATATTAAATTATTTAGAAGGATTCAAAATTACTGGCTGCAGACCAAACACGAATGTATTTATCAGATGAGATACAAGCAATGTATTGAGAGTCAAAACTAAACGCAATTTTAGAAATATCTTCTTTCACATGAGTAATTGTGGCTTACAAAGTGAAATCCTTTTATGTATCCCAAATTTATATTGTGTTATCTATTACGGCTGTAGCTATTGACCTTCCAGAAGGAGAGCAAACAATTTAGCGTAAAGGACTACTAACATTAATGGTTTTGTATTTTTCTATATATTGTTTTTCAGAGATATCCCATAGTTCGAATATATTGTTATTGTAACCTATGATAGTTAAATGATAATCCCTACTCTAATCCGAATAAAAACATCCACAAGTAATTTATTAATCACCGCTTGGCTCAAATTTTTTCAAAATATCATAATCACTGGCTACATTGAATAAATTTAATTCCTTTGCTGTCGCACTTAGTAAAAGTGAATCATTAGGAGAGAATTGAAGAGAAATTGGAGAATTTTCTTTATTTTCTCTATTTAGTAATTTAATTTAAGTAACAGAATTATTTGATGGCTTAAATTCATAAATAATGAAGTGATCAGTTTTTGTAGCAATAGTAAATATATAGCTATCAGCTGAATAATTATGTTTAAAACTTAAAGCTCTAGCATAAAAATGGTTATATGCATGATTAATAGAAAGCAATTCATAATTTAAAGAACCATCTGGATTTTTAATTGTTTACCAAATGTAGAAATATTACTGAGAAGTAGATATAAAATACTTTCCATCAGGAGAATAACAGAGATCTAAAATAATATCTTAGTGACCAGTATTAGATGAAACAAGTTTAAAGTTTTAAGAAACATCCCAAACAGCACAACTATTATCATAGCCAGTGGTCACTATATATTTTGAATTGTTGCTAAAACAAAAATTAGTGACGTAAGTTTTATAATTATTGAATCTAAGGGTGTCAATTTTTTCATAGTTTTTATTTACATCGAAAACTGATACAGAATTAGAGTAACTAACTAGTAAATACTTTCCATCGGGTGAAAATAGTAGTTAATTTGTAAATGACAACATGATATTAATTTTAGTTGCTTATTCTGCTTTATTCTCGTCTACATTGTATAAAAACACTCCCTTCATGAATCCTAAAACAGTAAATAGCTACTTTCCATCTGGAGTAAAAGAAATTATTTCAATGGGTTAAGGAAAATCTATTTTATATTTAAAGACATATTCATTTCCTTCCATCTTCCACACTTTGCAAGATTTATCTTTTGAGCAGCTGACAAGAATATTTTGGCTTTAAGAATAGCTAATTTAAGTAATTTCTTGCTCATGAGCATCTTCGAAAGAAGAAATTAAGGAGAATTATTTAGATATATTCCAAATCTTAATGCATTTACCTTTATCTAATGTAGCAAGATGCTTGAGCTAGTGATTTATATCTATTTTGATAATATCCTCTTTATGAGCTTAGAATAAATACAATTCTTCTCCATTTTCGTCTACCACAATAATGTTGTTTTATTAAACAACTATATATTTGTTCTCATATTGATATAAAAATCTTATAACTCCTTGATAGAGTCTCTTAGATCTTTTAATTTCATATGATTTCTTTCCAGAAACTATATAAAAATCATTATCATCTTTTGAGTATTCTCCGTTGAGATCAAAAGAGAATTCATTTAAGTAACCACCAAATGACCCAGTCAAAACAGTGAGCTTATTGGGATTCTTTTAATTTGAAGGAATTAAGCAAGCATTGAAAGAGTACAATTATCCTCCTCCCCAAAGGCTTTAAGCATCCTAGGTTTAGGCGAACTCTGTTTTACTTCTAGAATAATCAATAAAGCTCTAGCCTAGCATAGATTCTCTTAAATTAGATCCGGTAACATCTATATTACCTCTATAATTGTAGAGATATGCCTTTTTAAATGAACATCTTGTAAGTTTTAATCCATTTAGAGCTGGTTTATTATAAGCAATAGCACTTAACATATTAGAAGAAGCTATATCTAGTTTTTCTCCAAAATACTATCTTCTCGTAAGAAGAATAATTTAAATGTAATTATGGTGACCTTAAATTGATTCTTCTGAGGAACATTTTTGCTAGAACTCAACTGATAAGATTGCTGGCTTTATCATTCTAGCAAATTGTTACAAAATGGAGATCTCACCACTTCCTTTGTCCATAATATATTTACTGTTTATTGCGAAGTTAGAGATTTCCTCAAATGATAAATCTAGTAATTTTTAGTTATTTTATTGTACTTGATCAAAATCGTATTTCATAGATCTTGCTACGAAATATTCAAATAGAGATTTATGGATGAATTTAATCAAATCTAAGTCTCTTCCGTCTTAATCAACTAATGATATAATCTAAGGATTGCGATAATCTCTAAGTTATTAGAGGAGATTTTTCTATTCTTTTGAACTGATTTTCTTTTTTAATTAAGGGATGATATCTATTTAAACTTCTGAGATATCAGCATTTAGGGTGCTTTATTTAAACATGTGAATAGCGATTCTTTAAAAAAGGACAAAGAATTATTTCTTATAGAGATCACGAAGATCAGCATCAGTTCCTGCTTTTGGAAGCATTAAAGCTTCTCTTTCAAATTAGTTATTAAAGAACAATTCCTATAATTCAGTTTAATCTCTTATAGAAATGGTCTAGTTTTATTTCAAAAGAGAAGGTAATGTTTTGATGAAGATAAAGGCATTTATTGGAAGACTAATTAAAAGCAGTACTTTTTCATTCTCATTAATTATTCTATTGAATTCAGCTAAAAGATCTACTTGTTTATTATCTTCCTGCTTCTTTTCTTAATCAAAACACTTCTTTGCAAATTCTGTTAGTTACTCCTTTCCAAATTAAATGAGTTTATATAAAAGGAATGATTATTCCTTAGTTTTCTTTTAACTGTCACCCTAATTATTAACAGAAAAGTATTGATTGTAATCTTCTTTTGCAAGATTCTCTTCCCTAGATGTAATAATAATCTTAGTATTAGTCCATTCTCCGAGTTTCAAAATACTCCATAGATTAAAAGGCTTACCCTTATATTCATCGAAGGCATCAAATAAGATAAGTTTATTCAGATTAGAAGTTTTTAATACTTCAGCATCTAATCTTAATTCTTTAAATATAGGCTGATTATCTAGGTATTCAATCAAATTAGGAGTTTCAGCATCTAAATCTGCCATTTTAACAATAATAGGAATTCTCTCATATAAATTATCCTTGGCATTCTTACTGAAATCTTCTAGCAGTTCCATTTCTATTTTCTTTAATAGCATAGATTTACCCATGCCACCATTTGCCACTATAGTGAGAAGAGGAGGGTGTTAACTTTTCTCGTTTTTCTTTTTAATGAACTCATTCTTCAAGAAAATAAGTGCGTCAACTTCTTTAGGTTTTTTCTTATCTTCAACTTCATCACTTTCATCCTCTAAAATAAGTTTCTCTTGCAATCTCTAATTTACATATAAATTAATAGTTTCTAGAAGCTAATCGTCTTTTTAAACTTCGCCTTATGCTCTTCTATTTAAGATACTCTACTTCCATAATTCAGTCTAACGAAGATTTATAATTTTCTTGATACCGTCATCAGATTTGATGCATTCAAAGGTGTCATTTAGGCTACTTAATTCTTTATCTAATTCACTATTGCCATTTCCTTTAGATTTAATCTATTTTTATATCTCCAATAAAGCCAATTATTCTTATTTTGCATATTCAACTAATTTCTTTTCTTCATCATCTTCAGATTCTCCTTTAATTTAGATTTCCTAATTTTTTTATCCTTACCTTTATCTTCTTCTATGAGCATCTTCTCCATCTCCTTTCTTCTTTTAAACAAATTCATCTACACAAATAAGAACTTCTTCATCAATAAACTAAGCTCGGACTTGATTATTATTCTCAAAAAGCCATCTTTGATATAAAACTTATGAAATTTCTGTCTTTATTTGGGTATTGAGATTGCTCTAAATCTTACTTTCCGAAATATTAATTAATTTTAAAGAGTTTATTATAATCTCCAATGAAATACTTCTTAGAAATTTATGATTCAAAAGTAAAGAGTCAATAGCATCAGCAATGAAGATACCACTCATAGAGAATTTTCTTTGACAGATACTGAACATACCTTTTTCCTCATCTTTAAAGAAACCATTCCAGTGTTTACTATTTCCAATTTGAATTGCTTCTTTTTACTCAATCATTATTTTTAAAAGCTCATTTATCTACATTAAACAGTAGTATTATACTTCCCAAGCAGATTTATTCTTTTTGCTTAAAATATCATCGAGAGCATTGAAATAAGCGAATAAAAGTTATACGTTTTTACTCTCACCTTTTATTTCATTAGAGAGATTTCGAACACATTCAAAAACTTATATTTGATAATTCATCATTGTTTAAACCATGCTTTTAGTTTTCATCTAAGCCATTAAATTTAATCCCTTTACTGCAAGCATTAAGATAAGAGTAGGATCTTAATTTCTGATTAAACCAAATAAGGGAACACCGTATCTTATAGCTTCATCCATTAGTTTAAGTGCATGCTTATGTGTTCTTAAAATATTTCTCACCATAGTAACACAATAAACCTAGTTTAGTAGAGGTTCCTATCCTATTCTTCCATTTATTCTGTCAATAATATTTGTTAAAGTTTAATCCATGCAAGCCTTATCTTTTTCTGTCCAAACAAGATCTTCTTCTAGGCCATCTTCAACATCTATTTCATCTTCATCTTGATTTTCATTATTATTGTTTTCCTCTTCTTTTTTATCGTTTGTACCTGCAGAAGATTTCACTCTTAGAAGGAGATTCATAGCCTTTTATAATAGCTTTGAAAGATTCTAATGGAGAACTCTGTTTGACACAACTCCTTATTTATCTATTAAGGGAAATATATTATCAATAATATAAGTTTTTCCATTATAAATATCTTCATCTTTTGTATTTAAGATTGCTTCCATTTCATCCTTTAGCTTTTAGATATCTGCTTTTACAATAGATTAGTCATTTCTCTTTCTTCTCTATTTTGCTTAAGTGATTTCCTTTTTAACTATAGTATCTTAATTGACCTCTCTGTAGGATTTGCTTCCACATCCTCCGCCACCTAAGAGAAGACTACTAGCTTAATTAATCTATTTCAAATCTTTGGCTATCCTTGAGTTTTTAAGGATGAATTTGCTTACCTTCTTGGTATCCATTCCTTTTCTAATGCATTCAACAATAAGGTTTAGTAATAAATCAGAGCAATTTGTCTAAATTGGCTTTAAAGAGCTTTTATGATAGGATATACAAGTTATATTACTCTCATTATTTTTTAAAACAATATTAAATATTGATTTAGATATGAGGTTCCAGTTGATAATTACCTATTTCCTAGAATTATACATGACAAGATCTGTCATTTTTTATGAAGAATGTTTGTTTGTTTTAATTATACTTCTTAAAGGATATAAAAGTTATAAATAAAGAGATATTATTTTTACTAAATAAATCAGGAAAAGTTTGATACTTTATAAAAGCAACGGTACATTTTTATTTTCTTTAAGTTAATAATACTAACAATTTATAATAAACAACTTAAAATTTAATAAATTGAATATGAATTAATAAGAATGAACTGAAATAAATAAAACTATTCTTAAGTTTTAAATTTCTACTAATTTTCTAAGATTAGTTACATTTTCAAATAAACAATAATTGGAACTTTCGTAAAACTATCATGCTATTTTCTTATCAATTACGATCCCGCGAATTATTTTTTCTCTATAATTCTAAATATTTTTCTATATCTTATTATTTTGTTATAATTAACAGTGTAAAGCTTTAATAGATAGAAGAATTATTTTGTATTTAAGAATATAAATAATAAGAAATCCTTATTTCAACTTTTAAAGTGTCTATAATGAAATTTAAATTATTAAATATCTTAATTTATCAGATAGATTTTATCCTAATAAGTCAATTTTAGTTTAGAATATTCTTAAATTAAATTATATCATATTATTTCTGTCTTGCTATAAATACCATTAATCCTAATTGGCTTAAAGTAATTATTTTTAATAGGTTGTAAAAAAGCTAGCTTTAACTTGTATAAAAGATTAGAAAGAATTTATTTAGATTACTCTCCTTTAAAAAGAAGTTTGCTTTATAAATAAATATATCTTGTTTTATAAATAATAGAGAATACAATTAATTAATAATGGTTGAAATAATTATTTTCCATAAAGAAAAACAGTGATTATAAAGTTAAAAATTCAATTAGATTATAGGATTGATGGTTAGTTAGAAATAATAGTAGTAGATTCAGATAGAACTGTAAATTTAAGAATCTTAATTGTATTTTTACTTCTTTATCCGAATTAAATACAAATTCTATATTGATTGAAGCTGCTTAAAGTATAGAGAGAGTGCATTGAATTAACATTTCCTCTTTCATCTGAAAATTCTAATAATTCATCTTTTATGCATACTCTCATTTTTATTATATCTTCACTTTTTATTGATTTTTCTATTAAATCTCCTTCTTTAATATTGCCACAATAATAATTATTATTATCACCAAATATTTTGCAATAGTGACTCTTTCCCTACCCGGGAGGTTCAGTGTCCTTGTGTTCTTCAGGGATTAGTCCAATCATAAGATAATTCATAGGATCGTTTTCAAAGCAAAACTCCATTTCATAAATCGCAGAGTTATCAAGGATAGTATTAGAATAGCACCAGCCATAATAGTCAGTCAGCTTTTAAATGACTATTTAGTTTTCTAAATTTACAGAAATAGTCATTTTAGAGGATTCTCTACCTGTACTCTTTAATAATTCTATTTCTGGTTTTAAAATTAGCTTTTTAGATTTGGTGAATGCCTACACAAATTAAAGAGTTTTATTATGTCTCAAATTGAGTTCATTTGAGAAATCATCAAACTTCTTTAATTTTTGTTAATACAGATTATATGCTTCAATAACTTGATTAGAGAATGAATTTATATTTTTGTATTTATTCTCAATTATCTCTTCTAATTTTTAGTTTATTTCTTCAATATCTTATGCTTATTCGTTGTTTAAAACATCTTTAATGTTCTGTAATGAGTCAATATCACTTAATTCTATTATAACATTTTAAGCCTCTTAAATTGCCTCATGATAAAATGAAATTGCACTCTTTTTATACTCTTCTAATACTTATGTTATTTCTTTTATCATTTAATCCACATTACCGATCACCTCTCCTAATTTCCTCTAAGCTTTTTATAAAAGCTAATCATATAGAGGTAGCTTTTACTATGCTTCTTCATTAACTATAGGCCAATTGAAAAGTTTAGAAATGGAGCTCTCATCAATTTAAGTGCTTTCTAGCTTTTTAATTGGAAGAAAATTGATCTTCTAGTTACTGCTTATTTATTCGTATTAACACTCTATACATTATAGTCTATTACTCTACCCAGCTCCTTATAAAATATTTATGATGCTTATCTACTCATTCTCATGTTTTGTGCAATACTTATTTAATTATTTTACTCCATAAACTTCGTTTAATATAGTAGTTTAGTCTTAAATGGTCCTGTCCATATCCTTACTTACTTACTTACTTGTTTATTTATTTATTACTAATTTTGTTTTTTACTTTCTTTATTCTTTATTCGTGATCAGAAATTGTTTTTAATATCTTATTATTCTATCAAAAATAATAAAGAATTATAATAAATAATAAGTATTTATTAAAGAATATCTATCTTTCTTTCCATATCCCTAAATTTTTATTTAATTCTTTAAATCCTATTTAATTGGAGATTGTTCAATAAACCACCATTTTTTTATTTCTCCTTTTCAGAAATTAACTAAATTCATAAATTAATCACATGTTGAACATTTAAAAAATAATTAATAAGTACTTAATAAGTAAACTTGTAAGAAAGGGGTTGGGGTTGGGGTTGGGGTTGGGGTTGGGGTTGGGGTTGGGGTTGGGGTTGGGGTTGGGGTTGG